>PVKC010023617.1:0-17203 GCA_004027635.1 Crocidura indochinensis
CCTTCCTTCCTTCCTTCCTTCCTTCCTTCCTTCCTTCCTTCCTTCCTTCCTTCCTTCCTTTTCTCTTTCATTCTGTACCCTGACATCCTATATGGTCCCCCAAGTCAGGAGCGATTTCTGAGCATCACCAGGTATGGCCGAAAAAACAAAAAACAAAACAAACAAAAGGAAGAAAAAAATAAAGAAATGAGAACTATGTATATTTTACTGACTTTTATAGCTACATTTTAGTGCTGAAATTGTAACAATATAAAGGAAAATAATTAAATAGCATGGGATACTAACTTAATAGTTTTGTCTACTTAAGTTCTTATGTAATCTAATTAACTCCCTACATAATTTACTCCTATTGTCCTAATAAGTAAACAACATAATTAAGCTCACCTTTTTATTGATTATCTTCATTCATATAGTTGTAAAACTGTTGTTTCACACAACAGATACTTTTTACAATGATGAATAATTTCTCTCCATACTCTGCCATTTCTGCTGAATATTTTTATGTCTCATCAGAAAACTACATCTATCTTCTCCAAGTATTACCTTATTTATTAAACTTTATAATTAAAACATATTTTAATCATCTTATATCTTCATATAAATGAATGGACTACTACTATGCTCATTGGGGTAATTTTAAGGTAAAAATCATGTATTTTATTTTGGATTCCTCAGTGAAAAGATGATTTAACCATCACTAAATCTTAATCAGATCATGACTTATGAATACTAAAATTGTACATCTGTTTTTCTCTTCTATAACATTTCTCTCAATCTTTCTCATCTGTTTTTAAATACTTATTTTAATTTTATGTAATGATAATCTATGGACTATAATATTTTTATATTTGTTTTTCATGTAAATAATTCCAATATCACACCCATCACCAGTGTAGCAACGTCTCCCAAGGATCCCACACTCATTGATTCTAACTCCCACCATCCAACTCTATTTTGTGGATCAGTTCTCCTAGTATTTTGCCTTTTGATCTTTGCTATTTTTTCTGCGTATCTTTAAATCCCACATATGAGAATTTGTTTATTATCTGTCACTTTCCTTCTGAATGACTTCACTCAGCATGAAATACCCTAATTCCAAATAGGTTGTTGCACACTGTATTGTTTTGAGTTGTATAGTATTCTATTATGCATATATAACAAAACCTTTTGTTTCATTCATCTGTATATAGGCATTTTGATTGTTTCTCTATCTTGGATATTATGATAAATAAAACAAAGGACATAAATGTGCATATATACTTTAAAATTAATACTTTATTGTACATTAGATATAGATGCAGAATATTGATATCTTTGGGTCATGCAGTAGAATTCCTTTAATTTTTTTGATAGATCAATGTTAGGTTTACATAAAGGCTGAACCAGTAGAATTTTCATCAACAGTAGTAAAGGTTTATTTCTAACCATAAATGCTCCAACACAGGGGCCGGGTGGTGGCGCTGAAGATAAGGTGCCTGCCTTACCACGCTAGCCTTGGACGGACCGCGGTTCGATCCCCCGTGCCCCATATGATCCCCCAGGCCAGGGGCGACTTCTGAGCGCATAGCCAGGAGTAACCCCTGAGCGTCACTGGGTGTGACCCAAAAACCAAAAAAAAAAAAAAAATGCTCCAACACAGGCAATTTACAGACTTTTGAAAATGCCATTCTCACAGATATGAGATGATATCTCATTGCTGTTTTAATTTGCATTTTTCTATAAATGACATAATTATGCCTTTCTTTTTTTTGGTTTTGGGGCCACACCAGTGACACTCAGGGGATACTCCTGGCTATGCACTCAGAAATTACTCCTGGCTTAGGGGACCATATGGGATGCTAGGGATCAAACTGAGATCTGTCCTGGGTCATCAGCATAGAAGGTAAACGTCCTACCACAGTGCTATCTCTCTGCCTCCCATAATTATACCTTTTGTGTAACACTTCTCATGTTTAAAACTAACACACTTTCCAAAATTTTTTTTTTCATATCTAGCTGGAACTGTCTGATTCATCGATAGCATAAATATTTGGGGGGATGGGGTTATTACCAACCTGACTATTTTGCTCTCTGCTGAAGAGCCAGCCATTTGTGGTGAAGCTAAGTATAAGGAATCTTAGCAGAGTTTTCTGTTTATAAAAAAATTACTGTAGTTTTTCACCTATCACTCTGGACCAATAGGTACTTATATTTAATTGTTTTATCACTTTAGTGTTTTTATGGGTGCTTTATATTATGTCTTGTCTTCCATCTTTAATTACAAGTGACTTTGCAATAACCCTGAACATTGCTTTTTAATGTGGTGAAATTTTTATGTCAATTATAAATATTCATTGAAGATGAATATCTAGAATTTGCTTTTGAAATCACATGCTGTACATACATTTTGTTATTTTTTCTTAAAAATGTGACTTATAATTGATATTGTTCTAATTTAAAGAATAAATGAAAAATGCATTTTCAATAAGTATAAAATTTTCCAATGTTTTTGCAGCTATAAAATAATTTTAAGTGAGCTGTATCTTGAATTGGAGTGATTTGTTTTTTTTACAAACAGAGTCTTAGAATGATATTTCAAAATTTCCAAATTAGTTCTCTAATCTGTTTAGCTTTAAAGGACCTAATGGCTCTATTTCCAATTTTCATCCATAGTATCTTCAGCAATAGAGAAAAGTAAAATTTGCTATTTGGTATATGGGCTATATATGCATACATGTGTATGATTTATAAACATGTACAATTTATAAATATGCATAAATGTGTACAATTAATATGTGTAATGTAAAATGAATTACCTTTTTAAACTTTATTAGTCTTTAAACATTTATATTCCTTATTCCTCAATGCTTATGTGATGCATAATTTTAAAATATATTTTGTGATACTAATATTATGATCAAACATATTTTATTAGCTTTTTCTTTATTTTTTGGATACAAATTATTTTCATTTAAAATATTTCACATAAAATAATTATATGCAATATCTAAACTATTAGCACAAGATACTGAAATTATAAGGCACAAAATATAAAAATTAATTTTATAAACATATCTGTAAAGCACTCAGGTTGGGGTAAGTAGGAGTTTTGCTCTCATTATAGGTGGTAAGATGCTTCACAAGATAGTGAAACAGATAGTGGAAGCATTGTGTGATTGAAGCCTTAGTATAAACAACAGAGTAAACAAATCGAAAAGACTGTTGATTTAACATTATTTTAAATGGAGATATAGGTTGGCTTCCTACATAATTTACTATTTTGAGTAATTTTACAAGAAATATCCATAAAGTTTTTATTAATGATATTTTTAAAAATAAATTAAATCACTCATTTTTTCACTAATTTAAGCATGATTCTTTTTTATATTGTTCACTGATACTTTTGAAGTATATTGATATAGAGATATAAACTGAGTTTTCTTTTTTGTTTATGCACACATTTTAATATGTCATTTGCTTAATTAAGGGTTTTGAAAATCAAAATAGGGAAAATTAAATAATTGGTTAGTTCTACAGAGAAACAAATACATCTTTTAACACTTGATTATAGAAAAATAGAACAATACTTGTGTTGATTAGATAGTAAATTGAAAATTAAATACATCTTTACAAAAGTAAATGTAAATTTTAACTGCCATAGAACTCAAAATTATGAAAAGAATGATGTTTTCCCTTTTAAAAATAAAGAAAAATAGCTGGAACAATTTTAGTTTCTTAAAGTAAATTTAAACATGTGTAATAGTAATCTAAAAATGTTCTTTTTTTCCATTGACAGGAATTATCAGGCAATTCTTCTATTGATGCAAGTTAATTTCTCTTCATCTCTATGTTTGCTTTCTGGATATTTAGAGACCAGAACTGATTGACAGGTGTGTAAGTATACTGACAAACACTGTGATCTTAGTGGAATAAGTTTTTGCAACCCTGGAGGTATGACTATGCAAATAGTAGCAGATGGCTATGTAAATGTAAATGTAGTTGTTCTACTAAATCTTGACATGGTGACACATTTAATTAATTTTAAATATATTAATGTTTTCCAGAAAATTTATATTAAGAAGTATTTTGGGGATCTTTCATCCACCACAAAATACTTCTTCCTCTTAGTTATGCTGATGGGCTTTGTGAATTTCTGGCACATTTTATAGTTGAAAGATTTCAATCTCTGAGAGTATTACGTGGCAGATGGTAATGTAAAGGAACTACTCGACTATCTGAGTGCTATGTTTACTTAGCCATCTGGTGGGCATTCTCTCCCCTGGGCTTCACAATTTACTTGGAGGCTAGGAAGTGTGTCTACTGATTCAAATGATTTAAAGGTCCAAGTACAAGTGTGTCTTACATACTAATTAATGTGTGTTTGCATACAAATAACATAAACTAACTTTGTATATACAGATATGTGCATATGTGTTAGAAATGTGACTCCTGTGTTGGAAAATGTGTGAGGACATAGGTTCTGTCCTTGGCAACACATCAAGTCCTTTATTCCCCCGACTTCCCCATATCTCCACATTTACTCTGGTAGAACATAAACACCACTGAAAGTGAGTAGCAACTTTAAAATTAAAATTTTTGTAATTTAAGCTTCTATATACATACACTGAATTAAAATGTTATCTTAGGCTATGTTGTATATTTTGTTTTGCTTTGTTATTCGGTCATACCTAACAGTAGAGCTCAGGGGTTAGTCCTGGTTCCATGCTCAGAAATTGCTCCTGGCAGACGTTGGGGACCATATGGGATGCCGGGATTCCAACCATAGTCCTTCTGCATGCAAGGCAAATGCCCTACCTCTATACTATCTCTCTGGCCCCATATTGATATTTTAAAAATAATTTTCACTAGTGGAAGTTAACCAATAACATAAAAACTGGTCTTAGAAACACAGTATGTTCTTTATGATGGAAGAATGTTCACCACAAATCATTAGGATCCTGGTGAAGTGATATTCTGAGATTCAGTGAAGCTTTATATTTAGGATTACATATGGGTATTTTCAAGATCTCAAACAATTTATCTGCAGAAGTTTTTGCTATAAAATGAGCATTTAATGCTGATTATATAATAGAAAACTAAAAGATTGCAAAAGTAATCTGCATCTTGATAGACCAAATTGAGTAATTCCATTCCAGAAAATATTTGGAATTTATTATTGATTCCTGCAATGTTTAATAATATCTTTGATAGACAATAAATTTCTGAAATTCCTAGGATGCTCTTTTTTGTTTTACAGGCTATATTTTTGTGACCAAATATTTAATTTGGTACTCTATGTAGCAAGTAAAGCAGAATCTTACATAGTGCTGACTGTGTCTCTTTCCCAGTACTCCACATAGTTCCCAGCACTAGAATAATCACTGAGCAAGGCACCAAAAAATAATGCATGAGCACAGAGGCAGGAGTAATCTCTGATATCTTTCTCAATGAATGTCTTAATGATTGCCAAATTGTAAAAATCTAGAGTACATTTTTTAGCTTTTGATATCATGTCCAGAAATATTATCCACTGAATAAGATATGTGGTCTCAAGGCATACTTGCAACATAACTCTTTTTATATTGTTTTTGATGAGTAACAGCAATTTTCTATGTTTTACATATTATAAAATTTATAATACAAGTTTATATTTGTATAAAATAAATATTAATTTGCATTATGTAATATGATATGAATTTTATAAAATATATTTGTATGTTAGTCAAATTATATTAAAAGTATATTATTTTTGTAGAATTATGCACATGTAAGTAATTATTAGTTAAGTCACTGCACATTCACACAAGAGTAAAATAATTTAACCAGACAAATTTTGTTTTTTGCTAATTCAAGTAGTATTCCATTGGCATCTTGAAAAGTATAGTAATTATAAATGAATTTCCTACATTTACCCGGACTTTAAATTTATTGGTAGGAGGCAGAATATAAAGAAATTAGTATGTGAAATATCTTAAAATGATGTTAAATTAAGCAAGAGAAGGAGATAACATAATGAAAAAACTTTTAGTTTATATGAATTGAGAATAAAAGCTACAAAATGACTATGTTTTAGACTATATAATTAAGCATTAAATTAGAAATTAAAAAAAATCTTGTCAGGTGTTAAGGTTTTCACAGGCAAAATTAGAATATTTTGTTCCTAACTTGTTTGGCTCCCTAACTTGTTTTTAATAGCACATGCATAATAGCTACTTTGGAAGATGGAAATATGCTTGGAAGGGTTCATATTTAATATTAAGTTAGAAAGAATAACCCAATATATATTTTACTATAAACAAAGTTATATATTAAAGTAGATATAATTTTGAGATATATATATATATACATATATATATACACAAAGTATTGGAAATATAGAATGCTTTGAAAGTATAAGAGACAGAGTTCAATTATTTGGTCTTGTTTATTATTTTCCAAAGTGGCTAAATGCATTTAAATACTTTCTACACACTCTATGTGTTTTGCACATCATTAGTCTAGAGCTACTGCTGAGAAGTAACACTACAATATCAGCTTCCACTGTGAGATACTTTATAACACTGGAAATTATGGAAATTTGGAAATAATGACAGGTGTTTCTAAAACCTCATCTGAGTTATATTTTTTGCCTGCTTGGTGATATCCTTAAAGTATAATATTCTTAGCTTAATTATGTTACTTAAATAAATTATTTAGTATATATTTTAATGTTAGTTAAGTAATCCATAAATAGCTATTTACATTAAGATTTAAGGTGATTTTATGGGAATGAATATTGGAATGCTTTTAGGCAATTATTATAATAAATGGCTTTCTTCTAATACATAAAAATTGAAATTTTAGTTAGAATACTTGAAAAAAGTATGCTACTAATAGCTTGATAATTGCTATTAGAATAGAAAAGTAAAAAGTAACTAGGATAGAGGCTGGAAAGGTGGCACAAGCAGTAATGAGTCTGCCTTGCCCGCACTAGCCTAGGAGGAACCGAGGTTTGATGCTTTGGTGTCCCATGTGGTCTCCCAAGCCAGGAGCGTTTCTGAGTGCATATCCTGGAGTAACCCAGAGTGTCACCGGGTGTGCCCCCAAATATTAAACCAAAAAATACCTAGGATAAATTCTGTAATTATTTTAAGAATTTACGTGGTTTACTATTGAATATGTTTAGGTAATCCTATAGGTAATGTAAAGGAAACATATCCTTTAAATAATATGTTTGATCTGCTTAAAAATTTCCATATAATTCTCTAATGATACATTTATTCTGCATATTCCTGGTTCCATCAGACCTATGCTCTGATATTATTTCAATCATGTTAAATTTGACTTAGATTATTAATTTTAGATTTCATTGATTGCAGAAAGAAAATTATAACTATATTTTGATATCATAATTCTCAGAAATATATTACAACTTATTTTCCTAAAGAAATTTTCTTTAATATTTTGAGGAATGCAATATCAGTCTACAATATTAATGTTTCTGAAGTAACTAAAATAATACTTCCTTTTAGCAATATTTTTTGTGTATAATCTAAATAAATACAATGTTAAAACATGATCAGGATATATCTCATACCACAAAATGATTATTGTAATATGAAGATCACAACACATATAAGATTCCACTTCACTAAAATCATATTCATTGTCCACTATTAAAGTTCTATAAATGCAAAATTAGAAATCGGTTATATTTTGCAAACATATATTATTCAAAGGGGATTAGTATATCAATAGACCTGCCATGATATATTTCTTCATCACCTAAGAGTCTGGCTATCATGTGGAATCTTTGCCAACATTTGTAACAGGCAATGCTTATTTAAACTGATCATTGAACATTCAATGAAACACAGATTTAAGCATAAGCTTATAATAACCTGAGATCATGAAATTTTTCAGATTAGTATGCCAAATTAGCATTATCCAGATGCACTATCCAGAAATTATGTCTGTTTGGATATCAAGCACAAAAGTTTAATAAACACTCAACTTTAATATTACAGATTCATGAAATCTACAGAAATAGTAAGAGTACATATGATTCTGAAAGATTAGAAAATTAAAAAGGACCTAGGTGGGAAAACTATAATTATTTTACAAATTTGTATCGTTTACTATTAAATGTGTATAAATATTTGCCTCCAGGACAAAACTATTACATTTATTGTGAAAAATAGAATAATTAATTAAGATGCTTTACCAGAAGTGGTCTATCCATTTTTCTATGACATTTGTTTTTCATTAAAGGTGTTGACAAACTTCTTTATTATATGCTTCTCAGAATTTCTGTTTTTCTCTCAAGGGCTTTACTACAGATATTCCAATTACATGGAAAATGCATATTGAATTTTTAATCTAGCATTCTCATGTACATCAAATTCTGTAAGTTTATAAATATGTTTTGCTAGAAATTAACTAATTTTCATTTAGCATGAAGCATTGTTCAGAATACTATCCTTTTGTGAATACGTTTTCAGGCATTAATGGTGAGAATGTTTTTTGATTAGTTCGTGTATAGAGAGATGCTTCAGAATACAAAGTATAGAGAACCAATGTGACTTAGTAATTTCATGACTTGGTATCTAGTCCAAATATAACAAAATATTATTTTAAATTAATATATTATTATAGCAGTTGACACAGTAGAATATGGAAACAACCCAGTTATATGACAAATAATGCATACCAAAGTTTTGTAATACAGACAAATAAAATGATGAAATCATATAATTCACTTTCATTTTGATGGAATTGGAGAGTATCAATTTAAGAAAGTCAAAAGACAAGGGCAAATGGTGGATGTTCTCACTTTCCTGTGGTATATAGAAGAGTATGTCAAGGGAAAGGGGTGTATCAAAGTTGGACAAAGCATTGACTCTGGATTAAAGAAACAAGAATGACAAGGGGATAAAAGAATAGGTAAAGCAAGAAGAGGATGTCTGGAGGATGTCATACAAGTGGCAAGGACCTAGGGTTCATCTGTAATGCATTTTCAGGATAACTTCATATATCTAAAAGATTAGTTCCTGCAATTCTGGACAATTGAACTCAAAGTTCAGTTATTAAATTTAAAACTGTATCTGTCATTATTTAGATTGGGATGCGGAAGGGAAACTGGAGTCATAGTTGGATATGTGGAGTCACAGAATGATAGGTTTGGAGGTGAGAACATTGATCACCTGATTCTATTATAAAACAATTTCTAAATTATGGTGTCTAAGCAAAGCAGAAATAAAAAAACAGCATAGTGAATGTAAAAAACTGAGTTAGTTGTTGTATACATTAATGAGAATGTGAAATAACTCAGCTTAACATACCGTAACTAATTTTTTTAAGATTTTATGCTTCTAGAAGTGAAAGTTGTTTTAATATGCCTTTACAATGAGTATACTAGGATGATGTACTATTTTATATTTTATTTATATTTTATATTTTTATTTCTTTTGTTTGTTTTTGGGGGACACACCCAATGATGCTCAAGGATTACTCCTGGCTATGTGCTCAGAAATTGTTCCTGGCTTGGAGAACATATGGGACACCAGGGGATTGAACCGTGGTCTGTCCTAGGTTAGTGTGTGAAAGGCAAACAAACACCTTACCACTACACCACTGCTCTGGCCCCAAAACAGTATTTTATTTTCTAATTTTTCTAGCCTATCAGCAAACTTTCCATTTCATTAGCCTCGTATTTTAATTTTTCCAATATATCTTCTATAAATTGAGTCTCAGGATGCTACAAAAGATGCTAAACTAGATTTATCAGTTGAATAATATCATTGTATATACACTATGATATAAAGATCTAAGTTAAAATATAAAATACAATATATATTTTATTGTTTATGCAGATAGATATAGTACATTAGTAAACTGTGTATAATATTTTAAGTAAAATGTGACCAGAATACAGATTGCTTTGCTTAGGCGACACCTAGCAATGTTCATGTGCTACATATGGGGTCCATATGTTGGACCTCAAATCTTAATTGATTTTGTGCATGGCAAATCTCTTACCCACTGTACTATTCTCTATCCTGAATACGATTCTTTAGAAATACTCAATGCTATGTAATTAATATATATATTGATTTTAATATTTATAATGATAGACAAAAATGAAAACAATTTTAAAGATTAAGTTCTATAAGTAGTATCCAAATTGTGTTCAAGATTTTAGAATATGACATATTATATTATAATACATTTACTATTACAATTTTTATAATATTGTTGCATATTTTATAACTTTATATTATAATATGACTTAAAATTTTTAAATTTTAACGAATATTATAGACTTCTCCAAGAATCAAAAGATATTTTACAAAGATAATCAGATAATTTTTATATAAAATTCCATGTTTTGTATCATCTTAATATATTTTGTATATTGTTGAGAATGTCATAGCCTATATATTAACCACTTTTTGATATGTTTGGAATACTTAAATAAAATTCTATAGTAAAAACTTAAATTTTGGCTTCCAGAAACTTACTCTTCCTATATATTTCTTATTTCTGATGAAATGATTGAATAAACTATTCTACAAGGGCATTTGAAAAGAAAATATTTCAACCACAACATGAAATTATTGGGTGCAATTTATGATACATCTTTTTAAAAATATTATATAAAATTGAACTTGCGTGAAACCAGTACTCATGTTAACAAAATATTTAAAAAGAAAAATGCTAGAGAAATTCATGATTTCAAGCCTATTAAAAATAAAAATTACCCTGAAAGCTACTGTCAGTGCCTAGGTTTAAGTTGCTAAAAGACAGCTTATTCATTGATAAAGAACAATAGCAATTTGTCTGTCATTCAGCATTCAAGGCACAGGAAGGTCAACTTCCACACAGTGGGGTTATAGATCTTACCAACAGAGCTACAAAAAGGTAGAAGGAACAATAAAGAAACTTTAATGTCATTTATATAAAGCTGTGGCTGTGCTAAACTTTACTGAAAGATGCACAGAGACTCCAAATACATGTGGCTTTTAAAAATATTGAAATATTTTCATCTACCTCTGTCTAAGATGATAAGTTGATTATGTTAGAAACAGCATAGTTTATCCAGTGTTCTTTATTTAAGTTTTTCTTTATAAATATTTTCATACAAAATAGGCCTTTTTAAGATGAGGTAAGCATTATTTGTCTTCCAAGTTAACAATCAAAATAATATTATTTCCAGAAAATATGCAATTAAACAAACTTCACAACAATAAGTGTTTTCATTTGTCCCTAACTAGTAACAGATTATATTTTTATAAAATACTAATAAGCATAAAAAATAAACCACATACATACACTTCTTTGTTCAAATCTTTATTTTCTGTATGTTTTTTAACATCAAAATATAAAATATACTGAGAAAAACTATCACTTTATAACAAAAATAAAGGAGATCTATTCACTGAAACTAACTTCAGAAATCGCTCCTGGCAGGCTCTGGGAACTGACCATATGGGATGCCGGGAATTTAACCACTGTCCTTCAGCTTGCAAGGCAAAAATCCCTACCTCCCTGATATCTCTCCGACCCCAGATTGTTACTCTTTTTATTTGGAAATAAATTTTATAAATGCTACAGATATTTCAGGAAGAAAGAACTTATATAAGTAATAACTCAGAAACTAAATTGAAGTGTTTTTATTGATGTTTTAATTAAATATAGTTCCTAAAACATTAAACACATGTTTTAGGTGATGAGTGGAAGAGATGGCATTAATTGAGGAACCATAAAGGCCAGCGAACAAGTGTGGGTCTCCTGCACAAAAAAATAACTCACTTCACTGAATTATCATGATAATACTTGAAAGGTGTTTTAAACTAAATACAACTACGTTGTAACCACTTACTAGATGAGAATATTTAGCAGTCATACAAATATGGATAAAATTAATCACACTATTTTATTAAATACTATGATTTCAAACAAGGCTCATTTTGAAGTCTTATTTCTCATCTCATTGATTAATGTCTTGACCACTCATGTTATGAATTATAATATTGTTAGATATTTAATAATTCTTTTACTTTTGATTTTACAGGCACATCTTCAGTGTTCATGAGCTACCACCCATCTCAGACTCAAGTGTTGCTTCAGGAAATTTGGGGATATGAGTATTTTTAATATGAAAATATGATGTCATAGTCAACATTTTGGTAATATTTTGCTAAATGTCTTTATAAAAATCATTTTATCATAATGTTTCTTGAAAAATAATAAAAATTACTGGAACTCTCTTCATATTATATACTAGAAAGGACTTCAAGTTGTGTAATTATTAAATATTTCTTTGGATAATTTATTTAAAATATTTTAATGGATTTATTAAATAAATTATTCAAATTTATAAAATCAAAGTTTATAGAATTGTGATTCTTTTTATATTTTAATTAAAAATTCATAACTCTTGTTACTCTCTCACTTTGCTTTAAAATTGGAAGATTTGCACAACAAACAATAGAAAAATTTTGGGAAAACACATTAAATCACTTTCTTTCTCAATTTTGCCTCAGCTATTCAGTATCTTGCAATCCTACCCTTACTACTTTGTTGTTGTGTATGAAGAGAAAATATTATAGTAACATACTGGAATTATTCCAGCATAGTACACTTTAGATTCTTAAAGACATTTTAAACATCAAAGTAAATACTAGCAAACCAACCTCAAATATTGAAACCTTTCAGCAAATAATTAAGATCTAATTAATCTCCAGGGCTTCCCCTGGGCCACATGCCTGGGCAAGCCAGTGAGGTGGGTCCCTTGGAAGAGCTTGAAGGTTCCCTTAGGTTTTCCCCATTCCCCACCCGGCTCCTTAGAGAGGGTTGGGTGGGGGTTTTGAACTTCCAACCTACCAACTCTTGAAGGACCTCTTTCCTTCCGGGAGCTGGGAGTCTCGGCCAGCATGGGGTTCCGCAGGTCTCTGCCATGCCAAACGCCTTCTTAACCAGGTCTTGGGTGGGGTGCGGGACTTGGCTGACCCCAGCACCCCTATACCGCATTGCTCCAGATCTCCAGGGCTTCCCCAAGGCCACATGCCTGGGCAAGCCAGCGAGGTGTGTCCCTTGGAGGAACTTGAAGGTTCCCCTAGGTTTAATTTGTGGGTGCTGAGAGCTGCTTGGTTGCACTAAAGTAGTCACTGGTAATTTCATACCAGTCTACATGTATAAAACCATGCAGGGACTGGCGCCCCTGCGTGCACTATATACATTAATAGTACTCTATTATTGAAATATCTTTTTGTGAATGCAGAATGTCCATTTTGTACTCTGCCCTTTCGCACAACCCTACAAAAGCTCATTTTTCTCTTTAACTCTCTAACCTTCTACCATCATTACTCCACATTTACCCTTTTTACCTACCGTACTGCAGAGTCCTCAGTAACAGACCAAAGTGGTGCACTGGAGTTAACACCCCCAACTATTTCAAAAGTCATAAACTGTATACATATGTCTTTTCAACATTTTATGTTTGGTTTCTTTGATAGCTATAGCTCTTGCTGAATATTTTCTTATACAGTGACAATTTTCTCCGTTTTTTATCTTTTCATTGTGAACTATTCAACAGGTAATTTGGTGAAAGAGTCCCTCAGTTTAATGCTTATGTTTGAACCAAGTTACAGGTATTGTTGGACGTGTTCTTATGCCCCCATATCACATGGCTTTATTGCTTGTTTGCATAGGCACATTAAAACTGAAAAATACTGTACATACAAATAAGTTCTTATCTAATAGAGATGGGAACACACACAAATCTTGTAGTGCAATGGGACCTTACTCCCTGAACATTAACATAATTATCTGGCACATGCCTCAGAAGAATGGGCATTCTCCATTCACCCTTGATCTAGGGAAGCCATCTAAGAAACACCCAAGGTTGTATATAACATCACCTGGAAGCAATCCTCTACCAGGGAAGACCCTACCATTGCTCTGACATCGACCTACTCAAAAGAGACTTCCCTTAACACTGAGAAGACTTAACAACAACCTCCCCTGCTTACTGGACAGGGCTTTCTTCATTGCCCTTTAATTGTGAGGTAAAACTAGAGGATGTTCCACACCAGCCTGACTTTAATGTAGGCTATGCAGATTCTAGGATCTTTAATACAGAAACCTAATGCCAACAATAGAGACTATGTGAAAAAGAAAACTGTATTGGCACTACAGACAATGACTTGGATTGAACAAACTTGTTTGCCTGGAGCCTATATTTGGTCTTATGCCAGGAAACTTCAGGGGTAGGGTCCCCTTGTATTTAGGCCAAGGCTTTTCCTTTCCATGTCCCCCATATTTGGTGGGTCTATGCAAACAATATTTGCAACTCTAACACCATTTTCACTGTGCTCCTTTGACTCTAAAAGTTAAAAAATACACTTAAACTTTTGATATTAACTTAAACTACTATGCATGTGCATGAAAATGTGAAAAAATACTATGCCTTCAATGCTTAAGGAGTCACATAAATTTCATGGCTGTAGATTGCTTTGTGTACTGCTAAGAAATGTTATAATGTACTACACTCTGGGGACATGTGGACAAAATAATTGTACATGGATTCTATTTTATTTTTCTTAATGTTCTTTGACTGGAAGTTCAAAATTTAGGCATCAGCAAGGGGATTTCTTCTGAGAACTCTGTTTATGGGTGATTGTCCTTCCACTGTAACTTTACCTTGTTCTTATAATTAAAAATTAAAAATTAAATAAAAAAGATCTAATTAATCATCACAGATTAGAAATAATCTATTGGCCATGCTATCATCTTTATATGTAACTATTTTTATTTACTTTTTTTTACAAGCATGAAGACTTTATTCAAGAGAGGTGACTTATTTTTAAGTGCTATCTATTGAATAACTTATGATTTCTTTTTTGCTATTTAAAATCATTATTTAAACACCTTGATTGCAAACATGATTGTGGTTGGGTTTCTGCTGCACATTTGTAAATGTCCCTAAGCAAACCCTTAGTGGGTCAACCAAATTTCCACTGAAAATTAAGCGGGAAACACGAAGCTGACGACTATGAAACATGAAATGAAATAAATGAGACCACACAAATTTGCATGGGGACCCTCGTCAAAGGGACGAGTGACAAATTTTATTTTTCCAACACATGACTTTTATAAGCACTGGCTAGGAATGCAGGGTGTAGTCAGTGAAGACAAAAGAGTGGGGGATGTTCTTAATGAGACCAGGCCTAGAATTTGCATATTAAAAGACCATCCTACAGGTGAGAAAGAACTTTGCTGGAGATTGGAGGTGGAGATGTTTTTGGGTAAACAGAAAAACAGGTTTTTTCAAGGAACCAAGAAGAGAGAGAAGAGAATATTTATAATGTTTATCCGTTTGTTGGAAAATAGATTTTTGGGGAGACAGAAATAATTGTTACCATCAAAAGCTAGACTTAGAAAAAACAAGTTGCTGATGCCAAGGTTATGCTAGAAGTAAGATTGACAAATAGACTAGCCATTATCATTTTACTTCTAATTTAGATGCATTGTTACACATTATACTCGCACTATAAGATTAAATAAAAATAAAAAAAATGCTCCACATTTCGGCGGTTTTTGGTACTGTCCTTTCTTTGTCTGTAGAGAGAGCGAGCTGATTTCTACAATGATCAAATAGAGTGCAGTGTCACAACCATGCTGGAATTACAGCCAAGTAATCCACGCAAAGGGTCAAATGATTGACTTCTCTAAGCAGGCGTTTTTGGCAAATAATTTTTTTGAAGAAAAGCACTGCACCAGTCTGGTGAGTGCTTTCTTTAAGTGGGGGATGACAGGTTTCAGTCATGTAAAGAACACCGCCCCCTTCACCAGTGCAACATTTCCATCACCAATGTCCCAAATCTCCCTCCTCCCCACCACAACCTCACCTGTACTCAAGACATGCTTTCTACTTCCCACATTCATTTTCATTGTTAGGATAGTTCTCAATGAAGTTATTTCTCTAACTGCACTCACCACTCTTTGTGGAGAGCTTCATGTAGTAGGCTGGAACTTCTAGCTCTTCTCTCTTTTGTGTCTGAAAATTATTGCAAAAATGTTTTTTTTATTTTTCTTAAAACCTATATATGTTTATCTCTCTACTTCTGACTTACTTCATTCAGCATAATAGATTCCATGTACATCCATGTATATGAAAATTTCATGACTTCATATCTCCTGACTGCTACATAATATTCCATTGTGTATATGTACCACATTTTCTTTAGCCATTCATCAGTTGAAGGACATCTTGGTTGTTTCCAGAGTCTGGCTATTGTAAATAGTGCTGCAATTTACAAATGTAAAAAATGATTTTTGTTTTGTATATTTGTGCTCCTAGATTATATTCCTAGGAGTGGTATAACTGGATCATATGGGAGCTCAATTTCCAGGTTTTGGAGGAATCTTCATATTGCTTTCATAAAGATTGAACTAAACAGCATTCCTACCCTCAGTGAATAAGAGTTCCTTTCTCTCCACATCCCTGTCAGCACTGCTTATTCACATTCTTTGTGATGTGCATCAAACTCTGTGGCTAACATGGTACCTCTTAGTTGTTTTGATTTGCATCTCTCTAATGATTAGTTTTGTGGAGAATTTTTTCTTTACTTTTATTTAATCTTATAGTACGAGTATAATGTGTAACAATGCATCTAAATTAAAAGTAAAATGATAATGTACTTATATTGTCTGTTCTCCATTTTAAAACTATTGTTTATTATAAATTTGAGTGTAATGCTTTTTTTTTTTTTTTGGTTTTTCTGCCACACCCGTTTGATGCTCAGGGGTTACTCCTGACTAAGAGCTCAGAAATTGCCCCTGGCTTGGGGATACCATATGGGGCACCTGGGGATCGAACCGCAGTCCTTCCTTGGCTAGCACTTGGAAGGCAGACACCTTACCTCTAGCACCACCTTGCCGGCCCTGAGTTTAATGCTTTTTAAGAAATTCAGCAATAATAGTTCATTCAATAATTAGTTATTGCCACTAAATATATGTAAACAGGAGCTAGAGAGATAGTGTGGTAGATAAGGTGCTTTCCTTGCATTCATCCAAACCAGATTCTGTCCCTAGAACTGCATATGTTCGCATGAGTCCTTAGGAGAGCTTTCTGAGCACAGAGCCAGAATTGTGAAGCACACTGTTTCTGATGATATTCACACCAATTTTGTAAAATTATATGGGAATTATTTCTAAATAATACCCAAAGATCATCTATTTT
>PVKC010023618.1:0-17172 GCA_004027635.1 Crocidura indochinensis
GGAAGTGGAGGATAGAATAGGGATATGAGTGTATGTGTGTTAGAAATAGAGTGGAAGACAGACTTTCTTAGGGGTGGGGCTCAAACTCCTGTTCTTAGGCCTGGGAAGATCTCCCTCCCTTCCTGGAGCAGGATTCTCAGCCTGCACTGGCTGGCCTTTGGCAGACCTCCGTATGTGCCAAAGGCCTCTTGGCCCTGCCTAGGGTGGGGGCTCTCGGACCTGGGTCACCCGACCCCCGTCTTCCTCTTTCCTCCGGATCTCCTGGTGGGCTCCTGGGAGGACCTTATGGGGCACCCTGGGTTTTCCCCACTTCCAGGCCGGCTCCACAGACTGGCTTAGGGGTGGGGCTCGAACTCCTGTTCTTAGGCCTGGGAGGATCTCCCTCCCTTCCTGGAGCAGGATTCTCAGCCTGCACTGGCCGGCCTTTGGCAGACCTCCGTATGTGCCAAAGGCCTCTTGGCCCTGCCTAGGGTGGGGGCTCTCGGACCTGGGTCACCCGACCCCCATCTTCCTCTTTCCTCCGGATCTCCTGGTGGGCTCCTGGGAGGACCTTATGGGGCACCCTGGGTTTTCCCCACTTCCAGGCCGGCTCCACTGTTTGGTTATGTGGTGGAGTTTGATCTGGGGGGTGACAGATAGCTGCTCAGCTATACTCAGGCTGTCACTGGCAATTTCATAGCAGTCTACTTTTTGCAAACCTGTGCTCCTCCCAACTATCAGTACCCCAGATCTACTCTTCTTAACTTCAGTAACACACAGTTCTAATCTCAGAAGACCAAAAACATACAGTGGATCTAACAATCCTAGAACTATTTTGAAGGACATGAATTGAACACATATATCTTCTGAATATTTTATGTGTACTTTCTTTAACAGCTATAATTCTCTCTATATGTATTTTTGCCATGGTGTTTCTTTCCACTTTTCATCTTGTCTTTTCTTTGTAAGCTGTTCAGTAAGGATTGTTGGTGGTAATGTCCCTCAGTTTATTGCCTGTGATTGAACTATGTCATAAAAATTGCTGGTCTTGTTCCTATTGCCACCAAGATGCCCCAATAATGGTATATGGCATTGATCCTTGTTTGCATAGACACATTAAAATGGGAAAACAGTATGCATATAGACAAGTTCTTATCTAATAGAGGTAGGAACACACAAATCTCATTACAATGTACCTTACACCCTGAACATTGATATAATAACCTGGCACAGGCCTCAGAAGAATGGGCATCCTTCATTCACGCCAGAACAAGGCAAGGTATCTACAAAACATCCAAGGTCTTTTATAGCAACATTTGGAAGCAATCCTCTACCAGGAAAGACACTACCAAGGTCTGACATCGATCTCCTAATTAGAGACTTTCGTTTACACTGAGAAGATTTGACAACAACAATGACCTGCTCTACAGGACATGGTTCTCTCTATTGCCCCTTCAGTGTGAGGTGAGCATCAGAGAGGATGCTCTGCACCATCCTGATTGCAATATGGGATATGTATACCTCAGGATCTTTAATACAGAAGCATGATACAAATAACAGAAACTATGTGAGGAATGGAGGTGTATTGCCACTACAGACGATGACTTGGATTGGACAAACTACTTTGCCTGGAGCCTAGATCAGTCCTGTGCCAGGAAACTTCAGGGGTAGGTTCTCCTTGTATTTAGATCATAATTTTTCTATCTATGTCCCTTATATTTTGGTGGGCCTATGCAAACAAATGCCACTCTAACACCGTTTTTTACTATGTTCCCTTGACTCCAATCCCTAAGAAAAACAATCCACTGAAACATTGGGGTTAACTTAAACTAGTATACATATGCATGGAACTAGATAAATGTACTTTGCCCTCAATATTTAAGGAGCTACATAAGTCTAATGTATTTAGATTATATTGCATGCTGCTAAGAAATAGTATGTACTACAACTGGGGATTTGAGGGACAAAGTAATTGTATTGTACATGGGTTCACCTTTGTTTTTCTTAATGCTCTTTGGCTGAAAGTTCAAGGCTGGGATATCATCGATGGGACTACCGAGAATTCTGTTTATGGGTGATTGTGCTTCCATTGTAACTTTACCCTGCCCTCTTTCTTTGCATCTTTGTTGTCATAATTAAAATTAAAAATTTTTTCAAAAAAAAAAAGAAATAGAGTGAGAGAGTGAATGCCAGAAAATGTGTGTCACTGTGGGGATGGGGTGAAGGAGAGATGGGGTATCCTGTGTAAGAGGCCTGAGCTGTGCAAGTCAGTGAGGTGAAGTCCGAAGGGGAGGTGAGCAACTGAGATATTTGAAATACTAAGGACAAGTAGGTGATTGATACTTTTGATTTTTATTTTCTGAGAAAAACAACTATGCACTTATTTCTGAACTTAGCCACCAGGCTAGAAATAAAGAAATTAAAAGAGAAAAATTTGTCCTGGAGAGATAGCATGGTGGTAGGGCATTTGTCTTGCATGCAGAAGGACGGTAGTTCAAATCCGAGCATCTCATATGGTCCCCCGAGCTTGCCAGGAGCGATTTCTGAGCACAGTGCCAGGAGTAACCTCTGAGTGCTGCCAGGTGTGACCCCAAAACAAAACAAAACAAAAAAGAGAAACAATTGTTCTAATAAATATAAAAGAGTTGCTTTATTTTCAGAAGGATGTGACCAGATACTTGCTGTAACCACATCCCCCATTCTTCCTGTGTAACCTTACCTACAAAACAGACCTGCCCATTTTTGGGCGGGGTCTTTGGTAGGTAACAGAAAGGTTTGGCCTGAGGGGCAAAGGGGATTTGCATGGATGGAGGATGGAGAAGAAAACAGGAGGAGAAATGACTGAAAAACAAGTTAGATTGCAGGAATGAATAAGGATCCAAAAGCGTAAAAGGTTTATAGGCCACACATGTGGTGGTTAGGGCATGAATAAAGCCGATATCTCCTGGAAACTGTCTGTGATTGATTTCCTCACTGCTACCTGAAATTGCAGACCGCCAGCTGAAGGGGGCTGCAAATGCACGTGGTCCTGGACAGGAGAAAGGCCTCTACATCACCATCCACCACCATCCAAGCCCATCCAAAGGGCTTTGTTGAAACACTTGCAACCTTGGCACAGCACTATTCGTCTGTAAACCAGTTAGGGGTAACCCCTTATAAACTCAATTGTATCTGGTTTTACTACTATTTTTTTTTTCCAAGGACAACTTTTTGTTTCTTGGCTAGTAACTTTTTGGTCCTGAAAGTCTGAGAAAACGGTTCTCTGTGCAAATACCACATGCCAGAGAAAGGGAGAGAAATTACTCTGAAAAAGATTTTAGAATAGAGGTATAATAATAAAGACCACTGGTCGAATGTAAATGTTGTAGGAAGTTTTCAGGAATTCAAATCTAAGCTTTAGTGTTGGATTACTGGCCCCAACCTAATAGATCTGTAATTCAACACTTTACTACTTATTAGCTGCTTGCTCTTTGGAATTTTAACCTGTCTCAATTTTTGTAAAGTGCGGATAATACTTGAACAACTTTATGAGATTGCAAGGACTAAACTAATTCAGTGGGATAGAGATCAGTCATTGGCAAGAGTCAAATTGCAATCAAATTATAGATGTTAGCTATTATAATTAGTTATCTATTATATGCATAATAGAATATATTTATAATAAAATACATTAATATTAAATATATGATCATTATTATATATTATATAATAATTATATTATTTGTATAATTTGTATAATATGATAATAGCCATTATAATATAATAGCTAACAGCTATTATATATTATAATGTATAATATATTCCATCTATTATATATTATAATATTAAATATATATTATATATTATAATATTAGATATAATATTAAATATATATTATATGTTATAATATATTATATATTATAATATTAAATATACTATTAAATATATATTATATATTGTAATATTAAATATTATATATTTATAATTTTATTTTACTGTAGTTGAGGTTTTAGTCAGGTTAACATTGACACTTTGATGTACAAAGTCACTGCACCTTACACACCATTAAAGTTCCCAAATCCTTTCACCACTGTCCTTGTGTGACTTTTTTTTTAAGTAAAACTAGGTTTTAATTGGAGGTTCTGAAGAAGGGAAGGAAGAAAATAAGAAAGAGAAAATAATGCACAGAGATAGTATCAGTACATGTTCCAGTGTGAAAGTATGAAAGCATAAAAGTCCACATCTCAAGAGGAGAAATGCAGAAGACAGGCATGCATGTGGATATCATATACATGATTGGCAATACATATGTACCCCTTGGATCACTTCTAGTCCATTTCTAACCTCCATTCTTGGTATCATTATATCATCGTTTTTAAAAGTTTATGTACTGGGGCCACACCTGGCTGTGCTTAGGCCTTAATCCTGACTCTGCACTCTGCAATCATTCCTGGTGAACTGGGGAAGTAGAGGAAGGGGGATTCCCAGTATTGGATGCTGGGAAATGAACCCAAGTCAGTCTCACACAAGGCAACCACCCTACCTGTTATATAATCATTCTGGCCTTGAGTAACATTCTATAATTCATTGTAGTACCATTTCGAGGCAGGTACTCCCAAGCTTTGATTTGATCAATTAGGATCAAGGGTCAAAGGAGTTAAAACATTTTCTCCAGGGTCACCTAGTTCACTAGCTATGACATAGCTGGGAGCATACACTGCTCTTCCTAGCTACTGCTTCCCATGAGGAGTACTCCAGGGAGGAGCCAAGAGGAACCGATTGTAGGCAGACTGACATGCCAGCCACATCCAGTGCCCTGCTGCTTCCTGTGTGCATGGGTGTAAATGCATCACAAGCCTACTATTACTGCTCTTTACCTCAATTACAAATTCTCTTGATTTACATGACAATATCCAAGTCTAGTATTAAAACAGAAAAAGAAATGAACAATAAGCCAGTTTGGGAGGGAAATAGTACAGAATATTACCTAGATCAACCCTATCTCAAAGTCAGTTCACATATGGTACCTGAAACACTAATGTGAAATTCATGACCTGTTCTATAGATCTGGTTTCTTTTGAGATCCAAACTGTCATTGATCAGGAGATAAGCAGAATAGATTAACCATAGTCTGGAGTCCCCACTTACTATAATTTGTGATGAGGTTGGGGGAGAAGTCAAGCTAAAATCCTTCCTAAAATTCTGAAGCAATTTATTCCAAAAATATATAGGAACTAAACTATATTTCCAACTTTAAGTCTCCCAGTGTTTGTTTATTTTTCTTTTTTATCCTTTTGGGCCACAATCAGTGACGCTCAGGGTTTACTTCTGGCTATGTGCTCAGAAATCACTCCTGGCTTGGGATTATATGGGAGGCTGGGGGATCAAATTGCGATCCATCCTGGGTTAGCGTGTGCAACTACTAACCTACCTACCACTTGCGCCACCGCTCCGGTTCCAGGTCTCTCAGTTTTTACAATGATTTTACCATAATAAAATCAGATTTTATCAGCAAAAGTTATAAGTAGGATAAAAGTGAGATCAAATCACCTTTAAATCACATATAAAGCCCTTCCTTGGTCTTTAGTAGGGAATCTAAATAAGACATTCCTTAGGGAGATATAACCTTGAAATGTACAGCTTTATTTGTTCTTCTCATGAAGAAAAAAAATCCCATGTTTTCAAAATGAGAAAGAAGAACTATATTTATAAATACATTGATCAATATTTGTTTAGAAGGGAGAAGAGATTTGGGGGGGTGTTAATTAGGCTTTTTTTTTTTTACTTTCTCCATGAGTTTTTATTAATTTCCTAATTCCCTGTAGCTCAAGAGATGCTAATTAATTCAAGAAGCCATAATAGCTAATCATTGGCTAAATAAATCTGAAATGGGATGTCTGTCACTGGAGATACAGCAGCTCATTGTAATTAAAATCATCAATTTGTGAAGAAATGTAAATAAAAGTTATTGTATTCTTTTTACTTCAGGAAATGTTAACCCTTTGCATAGCAGCCAGAAAAATCTGAGACTTAAAAAGCAGAAAGCATTAGTAGATTCCTGAGTTAGTGAATTACTCATTCCAGGTATGTTGTTTGTGGGCATTATTAAACCATGAAGAATTAAACTGCTTGAAAAAACAACATGGAAAATGTTTGAGGACTGAGGATTGTTGCCTTGAGAGAAATATAATGTCAGGTGAGTTAAAGCACCCTCCAAATGGTGACCTTTATAAGCAACCTAGATCCAAGCAAACATTCCAGGTCTGAGATTCAATTTTTAAGCAATTAATATATGCAAGTGTCCATTAGTTTTTGTGGTTTAGAATGAAATTACCTGGTGAACATTCAGTGCCATTGGACTGTCCTGTGAATGTGCAGGAAAGGTTGCCTTAACAATACAGGACTAAATGGCAGGACTTAGTCAGAATGATCACTCTGGGAAATAGAAAGACTGCATGAACCTACACTCCAGCAAGCACAGGTATGCAGTGTGGCAGCAGTGGGCAGGCAGATGAAGCCATATAGTTCAAATTACCATTAAACTAAGCACCCACATTTCTCTTGGTGTTTTCCTTGACCAAGAAAAAAATTCATCTTTATTGTAATCAGTTCAAGTATCATTTATTTTATTTTATTATTTGGTTTTTTTTTTGGCCATACATACCCAGTGACACTCCGGGGTTACTCCTGGCTATGCGCTCAGAAATTGCTCCTATGCTAGTGCGGGCAAGGCAGACGCCTTACCCTTTGCGCCACTGCTCCGATATCATTGATGATGATCATAAATCTAATTCCTAGCAGAAATGCACAAGTTTTAGAGGCAAAATGACTGCTAGTAGCTTACAGATACATTCTGGAGAAAGATATTTTTGCTTTTGTAGGTAGTTTTGCTTGTTTGTTTTGCCTTTGGGCTATACCCAGGGATGCTCCAGCTTACTCTGTGTTCAGGGTAGGTCCTGGAGATCCTGGCAGGTCAGGAAACTATAGGGATGCTGAAATCAATCTGAGCTGGCCACAAGCAAGGCAAATGTCTTACCCACTGTACTATTTCTCCAGTCCCTAATTTTGCACTTTTGTCAAAAGACCTAAGTTTGAGGGTTTTATTTTGTTTGTTTTGTTTTTAACTATGACATCTATTAGAATGAAAGTGATGTAAAGGAAAGTAAAGATGACTGCTCAGAGGGCTACTTCTGAAAGGAGCCTCTGCATAAAGTCTGCCTGAGCCTTGAACCTGATAAACTTGTTATGCAAATAGTTTTAGCCTAGGGGAGAGGCCTGATAATGAAATGACAGCAAAACCACTCTTTATAGGGAAGGGGGGGGGGCGAAAACAGCATACAGGGCCCTCCCTTGCTTGTGGATGAGTAGCAGCACGGAATTTATATGAGCAACTTGCTTAGTTTATCATAACTAAGCTGTCAGAAATTTGCTTTGACAACTGCATAACTAACACAGATGAATGAGTTAATTATCACTAACGACCAAAGGTTCAGAACCAGACAGGCTGATATTTCTTTTTTCTTTCTTTTAAAACCCCCCTCAAACAAGCTCACTGATAGGATTTCAGATCTAAAAAATCTCTCCTAGTGCCCCAAATTAAGAGGGCCTAGAATAAATATGAAAAACACTGTTTGGCACTCATGTGCCCAACCCCCCCCATATATATATATATATATATATATATATATTGGGGGTGGGCACATGCTATACACACACACACACACACACACACACACACACACACACACTCTTTCTTCTCCCCACTCCTGGCTTTGTCTGGTTCTGGTTCTGTATCTCCCTTTCAGTCTGTCGGTCTCTCTGTCATCTCTGTCTCTGTCTCTCTGTCTTGCATGCTTCTCTCTCTCTTATACACACATACACACACACACACACACACACACACACACACACACTTCCCTGTCTATACCGTTATAATCATTAGCCTGTATTCAGGACAACCACTTCAGACCACTGCAGCAATCAATAAGAAGCCTATCAGGTTTCTTGTGAGAAGTGGCCATTAAGGGACAGAAAGACTGCTATGGTTTAGCAGCCAGTTGGGTACAGTGTATGAAAGGTTTGAAAGCTGTTAGACGTTTTTGATCCTGCTTATTTTTTTTAGAGAGAGCCAGTTATTTTACTTTAATACAATGTGCCATGGCTCAGTCTACAAAGGGAATTAAAGCAATTATCTGGGTAATTTAGGCTAAAAACTCTTCTCAAAATTACAGATAATCATCTTCATCCAAACTTCACCAACAAAGAAAAGTTTATCATAAAAAGGTCTTAATCCTCTATGCTTTTTTTCCTTTCCAATATGGGTAAGATAAGCATAAAAGTAAACAGAAGCTTTCTCTTTAAATAATATTTCTGATCCAGTGACTGTGTCAATGTTTATATTTAATTAGAGGTTCACATAAATAGAATAAAATAGTCAAGTCAAACTTGGTAGACTGAATAATGGCAGCCTTGGCCAAGTTCTCTGAAAAAAATTAATAGACTTAAAATATAATAGGAGTTGGAGTGATAGTACAGTAGGTAGTTCATTCGGCTTACACACTGCTGACCCTGGTTCCATCCCAAATATCCCATATGGTCCCTGAACCCACCAGGTGTGATCCTTGATCACAGAATAAGAAGTAAGCCCTGAGCACTGTCAGATGTGGCTCAAAAGAAAAAAATAAAGATTAGTTCATAATCTTGAGTTATATTTTTAAAATCTTATAAAAGGAGAATGTATGGTTAAAGAAAGGATCTAAGATTCCTTGTGGGGAAAATAGGACTGAGATCAAGAAAGAATCTATAAATACCTACAAAAAATAGGCATTTTCATAATAAAGACAATAAGAACAACTCATTAAATAGGAAAAAGATTTAAATATTTCTCTGATGTAAATTAGGAATAAAATCAACAATCACTTCATTTCTATTTACTTTCCTTAGTTTCTTAGAGCCTGGTCAAATTTTCCTTCCCCTGCAGTCTTAGCAAAATGATTTTGTTTTTGCTCCTGGTAAAATGTATAGTAAAGGCACTATTTTCTGATGTCTCTTTTCCTCTATACTTAGTCCTCTTTCTAAGGACTCAAAACACCTCTTTGAGATCTTTCTAAGTCAGAATGAATGTAATCAGAATTCTCAGAGTTGGAGAAAACATAAGCAGATTTAAATTACTGTATAATAGGATTTACCAGAAGGAAATATCGGTGGTAGAGAGGGATTTCTAGACTGAGCTTAACCCTTGAAGTCCCAACCCCATTTTCAATTATGTGCTTTTAATTCCAAAACCACCAAGTAATACTGTGAAAGTTAAAGAACAGGAAACTACTCTGGAGAAAGTATATATAAACCAAACTTTGGTGAGTCAAGTCACATTTCAGTGGCGTCCTGAGAGCCTGGGATGGGAAGGTGTATTGGTGAATATATAATGGGCTTTTCTAGGCCAGCAGTGCAGAGAAGGTCTTTCAAGGGTATCTGTGTGCAGCAATGGGATGAGAAGTTAAACTCTTTGAATTCAGCCTTCGCTAGCAAAATCACCACAGGAACTTTCTTTCCCTGCAGTGGTCTGAAATGTGATCCTAGGCAGTCTTCAGCTCTCCAGAACACTATGATTTTTGACTTCCATATTCCCAGAAGTAGTTTTTCCTCTGCTCCTAGATGAGCATCATCCTTTCAGCTGTATATGTTATTCCTCTCAACTTTGCTAAGCCTCTGGTCTGTGCTGCAGGCCTAGTTGGAGTATCAAGATAAGGCGAGAGGGGCAAAAAGATGTTCTAGACCCCCTGTCTTGAACTTCACAATCATATTCCAAAAGGACTCCTTTGTAGAGTTCCTGAAGATCCATACCACACCCTTCTCTAGAGGAAGATGGCACAAGTCCAGGCATGATTGGTCAACTACTTGCAGGGAACCTGAACTATGTTGCTTTTAAAATAAAATGAAATAAAAATGAACAACTTTTTATACAAATCACTAGGAATCAAGTATGGTTTTGGAATTCAAAATTCCATCAAATTTTTAAAAATTAAACCAGCACATTTACTGTATGTTATATAACAATCCCGGCTGGATCTGGAGTGGCATACAGTAATCAAATGCATTAATATCTCTGCAGAAATTCACATGAATATTCACTTTGAGTGAGATAAGTAATGACTATAAATAACTTCACATCAGCTTAAGTCACATGTTGACACCAAATAAGTTTACATAAGGCCAGACTTTGTAGTTAGATGAACTCAAATGCAAAACAAACAAACAAACAAACAATACTTTTCATATCTGGGCTTTAGAATTGTGGGTATAGGATTATTGATCTGTTATGATTAATGTACACAACCAAGATTTACTTGCTTTATTACCCTGTCTTTTTGTGAAAGCTGTCTGTTGACAGACATAAACTAGGCAATTTGTGTTGCTCTAATCCCTGTTATCAACAACTTTGGTCATGTTTTTTCTTCTCCCATGACTTTTATACACTTTATTTGGTATATTAAACACTGATGGTAAGGCAATTCTTTATAGTTCTTATGGTTAGATATGACTTTTATTACTATTTTATTGTTGCTTTGGGCCATACCAAGTGGTCCTTAGCATCACTCCAGGTTCAGTGCTTGGGACTACTTCCAGTGGTGCGCTGGGTCCCTGGGATTGCCAGGTATCAACTGAGAGCTCCAGCATGCAAAGCAAAAGACTGCTCCAATCCTTCACACCATTTTCCTAGCCCTAGAAATTACTTTTAATGCCTGATTTAGAATATAGACCCCAGAGTTTACCAGGTTCCCACCAGGTATGCCCCCCATCACATAGACTTTCATCTTGCTTTCTGTTCTTTGAGTCTTTTATTCCTCCACATACACACTGGTTTTGGGGTCATACCCAGTGATGTTCAGGGGGTTACACCTGGCTCTACATCAAAAATTACTCTTGGCAGTGCACAGGGGACCAGATGAGATGACTGGAACTGAACCCAGGTCAGTTGAGTGGAAGGCAAGCCCCCTACCCACTGTAATAGCTCTCCAGCCCCTATTCTTTGAGTCTTGACTTTGTACTGCATTGGGGGCCTCAAGGCCTAACACCCTAATTTTGTTCCCTCAATCATCCTTAGAAATGAAATCCAGGTTCCATACTACATATCCCAGAGGAACATTAATTTCCGAGCTAAATAACATATTTTGAAATCTAACTCCTTACTGATGCCACAGTGGGCCTCTACATTTTGTATATTGAGTCTCTATCCTTATTCATCAAGACCCATTGACAATATTTGCACCTGGAACACTAGATTCTCAGATGCATATGATCCATCTGATCAGGAAGACTGATTAAAGTCAAAAGTTCAATGGAACTCTTTATTTTTCAAATCCTGCAAATTCATCTTCTATCATTTACTGGAACAAATTCTGTTATAACATGCTGCTAGGCATAACAACTTTGAGCGCCAAGTAAATTCCACAGTGGAGATTTCTCCAGCCATTGTTCAGGACCTTGCTGGATAAGCAATTTTAGTGGAATAAATACTCACTGTGAAATAAAGTGGTTGAACTCCTCAGACCATTTTTCCGGATGAAGTAAAGTAGGTGGAGGATTTCTGCAAAACAAAAGCCAATTTTTTTTTCTTTAAAAAATAAAAAGGTTCACGGCTGGCAACTTTTCTAACTGTGCCAGCAAAATAAAATAAAAAATACTTTTTTTTCAGTAGATTCAGTGAAAGCAAAAAGATGAACTTCTTTTTACTGATATTAATCTAAATAGCTCTGATAAGATCTATTCTGATTTCCGTAGATGGAAGTCATTCATTAGCAATACATTATAAAGTGTCAGCTCCTATTTATTTAGCGCTTCATTTTCATTGATTACAGACCTCCTATATCCACTGCTTCCTTAAAAAACGGTGAGGGCTGTGCAGATCAAGAACATTCCTTGGGAATGGACACACTAATAAGGGGCAAGAAAATAATAGAGTCACTAGAACTTAGAGCTATTATTTTTGTTATAAGAACTCCTAAGCCTCATATTAGGACCTGTAAAGAAATAAACTTCAGGGGGGTCAGGCAGTGGCGCTGGAGGTAAGGTGCCTGCCTTGCCTTGTGCTAACCTAGGACAGACCGCGGTTCGATCCCCCGGTTCCTCATATGGTCCCCCATGCCTGCCAGGAGCGACTTCTGAGCCAATAGCCAGGAGTAACCCCTGAGCGTCACAGGGTGTGGCCCAAAAAACCAAAAAAAAAAAAAAGAAATAAACTTCAGGGGCTGGTGCAGTGGCACAGAAGTAGGGCATTTGCCTTGCACATGGCTAACGTAGGACAGACCGTGGTTTGATCCTCTGGTGTTCCCAAACCAGAAGCGATTTCTGAGTGCATAGCCAGGAGTAACCCCTGAGTGTCACTGGGTGTGGCCCAAAATATAATTTAAAAAATTAAAAAAAGAAAAAAAGAAAAGAAAGAAAGAGAAATGGACTTCATTTCCAAGCTTTTCAGAGCATTGTGCTACCATTTAACTTAAATGGCATGTTACGCTAAAAGTGTCTCAATAAATTAGTCATGTTTTAATTATTTTAAAAGGTAATTTCTGAATAGATAGCAAAGAAAGTAAAATGGAGAGTCCATGTTTTAAACTCAGAGAGGTACTATGGAGAAAAAGGGGATAGACATTTAATGTAAGCCCTGAAGGACCAAGAGAATTTGAGAAGAGCTGAAGACTGTGGTCACCAGACTGCTTCCTGGTAATAAGGTAGGAAAAGTGGGAAGGAAAGAACCCTGCATTAGAATAATAAAATCTGGGCTTGAAAAGATACATAGCAACTAAAGTGCTCAACTTGAATGAGACCAACCTCTGGTACCCCATATGGTTCCCTAAGACTACCAAGAGTGAGTCCCTGAGCACAGAGTCAGAAGTAAGGCCGGAATACCATCTAGAGTACTTCCCCCAAAATAAATCCAAATATATATCTGATTATGAATCTGATATAAAAAGAGGTGGCATTTTTATTGATGTTTTGTTTTCCTAGTCATAAATGGAAAATGGTTCCACATATGGAAGTGGGTAAGAGAAATTTAATAAATAGTGTCTAAATTCCTAAATCATTATATATAGATTTTGTTTTTACCTAGGTTATAACTGCTTCCTAAAGCCACAGTGCATACACCTTCAATAGGTAGAACAAAAAGAAGCAAGAGTGATCTGAAATGTAAAATATGTCTTATAATGTGATTACAAGTTTCTATTCACTACTTACCTCTTCTCATTTCCTACAGGGAATTTTTTATTCTAACACCATACTGCCTTAGAAAAATCATTTTCCTAATTTCTGTGAAGCCAAATGTGACCATGTGACTAAGATCTGGGCAATAATATATCAGTAAAATTGTGTTTAGTGTTTTCAAAAAGTCTTCTTTAAAAAGTGGAGACATACTGGCTTACTTTATCTCCTTTTCTGCCCTCTGGAGAATGGATGTGAACTGGAAATTGAGTAGCCATTTTAAACATGAAGTGACTTAAAAATAAAAATCATGAGCAGAAATGAATAGTGAATATAGATAGGAAATTATCCATCTATTTGTGGCATTGTAAAAGCTTCCATGAAAGTTCTAGACTGTTCTCCTCAAGAAGAAAAATTAAGTTCTCCCCTCTCTTAGCACTTTTCCCCCCACAGTTACAAAGCTGTTCATGATTGAGTTTCAGTCATACAATGTACAACATCCTTCACCAGAGCACATTTTGTACCACCAATGTCCCCAGTTCCAGTTTCCCTCCTGTTTTCCCCCTGCCATCTCCCCTGCCTTTTCTTCTCTCTCTCTCTCTCTCTCTCTCTCTTTCTCTCTCTCTCTCTCTCTCTCTCGTAGACACTGTGGTTTGTTAATATTATTACTGAAGGGGTATCATGCCTATCACTTTATTGCCTTTGAGCATGCAGTTCTTGTTCAAAGTGATGATTTCCAACTGTCATAGTGGTCCCTTCTCTGCCTTGCACTCTCCACTGTTTGTGGCAAACTTTTACCAGGGACTAATTCCCCTGACCCTCACTCATCTCCATCATCTTTGGATATTATTAATACACTATCTTTTTTTTTAATTTTTGTTTGCTTGTTTTTGGGTCACACCCGGCGGTGCTCAGGGGTTGCTCCTGGGTCTACGCTCAGAAATCGCTCCTGGTAGGCTTGGGGAGCCATATGGGATGCTGGAATTCGAACCACCATTTGTCATGAGTTGGCTGCATACGAGGCAAATGCCATACTGCTGTACTATCTCTCTGGCCCCTACACTATCTTGTTTTATATCCTAAAATTAGAGTGGTCATTCTATTTCTATCTCTCTAGTCATCCTTGTATAAGCAAATTTTATGGCTTAGTCATTTTTTATGCAATCAATTCTAACTGAATAAACAAAAATTCAGAAAAATTGTCATGTGAGGCATTTGCCTTGCATGCAGAAGGATGGTGGTTCAAGTCCCGGCATCTCATATGAGCCTACCAGGAGCGATTTCTGAGTGTAGATCCAGGAGTAATCCCTGAGTGCTGCTGGGTGTAACCCCTCCTCCCAAAAACAAACAAACAAACAAAATTGCCCTATGATTAGCACACAACTTTATAAAGATATGTGGTAGCATAATGAAGGATAACTTACCTACTCAGAGGAGCCCCTTTTGACTGTATAGAGAAGATGAGCTTTAGCTGAATATTAGATTAGATTTTAAATACAGAGGAAAAAGAAGCCATTTCAGGCTTAGAAAAAACAATTGTCAGGTTATAGAAATATATATAATTATAAGTTCAAAGACCATAAGCAATTTTTCAAGCTACATTTTTATGATTCTTTAGGTTCTAAAGTGAGATCAGAAGGGAAGAACAAAATGGGAAGGGAAAATGATAAGAGAAAATATATGATTTCCCTGTTCTGCAGGTTTTAATTATCCTTCAAAGCTTCCGAAGACAAAAAGAAAATTATCTGTGTCTCTGGCTACAAAGAATAGAGTTCCATTATTTTGAAAGTTGCCTCTTTATCTCATAATGCCATTTAATAATATTTGCATTTATCTTTCCCTTCCAATTTTAAGTTATACAAATATATAGCTTTATATAATTTCTACTTTAATACTAAAGTAACATTTAAGTATTGACAGGCTATTTATACTGGCAGCAGCAATTTTAAATGTACATCTGCATGTCTTCCCAGCTCCCTCTGAGATGTGTAGAGCATATCTCAAAAGAAGTCTGTCTTAAATATCTCTATTGCTGTTCCCAGGATTTCGGTCTTCATTGACTCTTCTTGTGTTTCCTGCCCATTCTATTCTCACTGAGGTCAGTTCCACAGAGAACAGCTGCCTAAGCAATCTACTTTCTATTCAACTTAATTCATCCCTAAAGCAGTTAACCATGACCAATCTTAGAGACAGAGTGAAAAGACTTGATTAAAACAACCCTTGTAGGCTTGACATTGGCCAGCTGAGCATGGAGGGAAAGACCATTGCTTTAATTAGGGAACTACCTGGCAATGACCCATTGGAAAAATGAACAGCAAATGTCCACTCTTGTGTAGAGAACACAGTACCTTTCCATTGTCCATTTATTTCTCCACAGAAATGATGGCCAAAGGCCACCATTGATGTATAAACCTGAACCTCTGCAGCTGGACAAAGAACATAGCATCAGATCACCACTCACCCTGGCTACCATTGGTTCATGGTGTCCTACTCTGAACCCTACATAAGAAAACATCTTTGAAGGTCAACATATTAGTATTTGGTTTAAGAGCTCATTTGACCTTGCACATGCTTTGCTTTTCCTGGAATCTATCCATCGTACTTAGGTTCAGCAGACTGAGATCTTGTGGAAATATTAGCTCTATAAAGAACACCAAAAAGAACCTGAAAGCTTTTCAATACTCTGTGTGGACTGCAATATAGTTCTCTTGCCACCACAAAAGGTACCAGATAAGTAACAATTGTATATTTTGCTTTTTCAACACAGATGCAAGTTGCAATCATGCTCCGGGTCTCTCTATAAGTGGGTGAGAAATGTTTCACATGTTCTGTGATGGGAAAGTTAGTGTATAACAGAGATTCAGAGTTGTCGAGAGTCTGCAGGGCTTAGGCATGTAAATGGCTGCAGGGTTGTGAATTTGAGCAATCAGATCCCATTTGGGTAATGTTTATATAAGCATATAAGATAATATAGTAAAAAGATACAAGTCAGTGAAAAAAAAGGACTTTGATATGAGTTTTGCCTGTGTGGATTATATTCCTGTGTTGTGAACACAAAATTCAATTTTTAAAAAGATGAGCTCTTGCCCAAAGAGCATTAGAGCTATGTTGGTGAAGAAAGGCCTGAACTCTTCTATGCCCACTGCTGATACCATAATCCCACATCCTGTAAGTAATGATGCAGATAAAGTTAATGTTCTTCCCCTCATAGCCTCTGTGGAACATAATGACTTGCTGGGCAGTCACATACAATTCATTTAAGACCCTGAAATAGAGAAGCAATGGATTGAAGTGAGATGAGCACATGACCAAAGGACAGCCCATCCTAATTTAATCTAAAAAGTATGACTCAAAAGGATAAACTGGTTCAATATAATTGGATTTAAAGGGTGTTTTGGTTTGCTGTGGTGCTGTTGTTGTTGTTATTGGAAGGACAGGCAGAGAATAAGGAAGTTTTGTAATTAGAGCTAACATTGTGAGACCCATATTCAAGGAGGCAGATGGAGACATTAGAGAGTGCAATAGGCATTTAAGTTATAGAAATTAGAAACAATGAAAAAATAAGAAAAGCAAAAACAATTGAAAAAAAACAGAAAAGCAAGGAATAGGGAGGAAATAGACCAGGGAGGAAGAGGAAGGCGGAAATGTGCTTCCCAGAACCAAGACCCTGTGATAGGAGTCCTGTAGGCTATTCTTGAATTCCTCCTGACTTCTTCCTCTGGTCAATCTAGAATATGACTAAGAGACTGTGCTTGTCCCTAATCTTCTGTACATTCACTAATGGATTACTGTATGCAGAGAGCTTCTAACCAGCACTTCCAGTCATAATTTCTTCTCTGCCTTTTTTCTCCATCCTTTAACCAGAGTGTCCTGTTTTGATCTTTCCAAAGCACCTTACAGTACTTAGTTAAAAAACAAAGTCATCTAACCAAAAAAAAGAAAGGAAGAGAAGAAAGAAAGAAGAAAAGAAGAAGAAAAGAAGAAAGAAGAGGAGGAAGAAGAAAGAAGAAAGAAGAA
>PVKC010023619.1:0-17207 GCA_004027635.1 Crocidura indochinensis
AGAAAGAAAGAAAGAAAGAAAGAAAGAAAGAAAGAAAGAAAGAAAGAAAGAAAGAAAGAAAGAAAGAAAGAAAGAAAGAAAGAAAGAAAGAAAGAAAGAAAGAAAGAAAACTAAAATTGAAATATTGACTGATATGAGACCTATATTTGAAAAATATGAAAAAATCTGCCTTGGACAAGTTACTTTGTTCTGAGTGGTTTATTAATTACTATTTCATTGTTATGATCATCCAATATCTACCAATATTTTTTGTTTTAGTTCTGATATGATTTTTTATTTTTTTGGGGGGTGGGGCCACACCCGGCACTGCTCAGGGGTTACTCCTGGCTATCTGCTCAGAAATAGCTCTTGGCAGACACGGGGGACCATATGGGACACCGGGATTCGAACCAACCACCTTAGGTCCTGGATCGGCTGCTTGCAAGGCAAACACCACTGTGCTATCTCTCCGGACCCGATTTTTGATTTTTAGGCTCAGTGATGTTCAGGACATACCTGATCCCTGAGGCTCAATCCTGATCACTACTGGCTGTGTTCTGGAGACTATAAGTGGCTTCAGGGATCAAACCAGAGTCAGCCACAAGCATGTACTACCCCACTATCTCTCGGACCCCAACATCTACAATATATATTATAGAAACCGGTGAGGTGGTGCTAGAGGTAAGGTGTCTGCCTTGCAAGCACTAGCCAAGGAAGGACTGCGGTTCAATCCCCCTGCATCCCATATGGTCCCACAAAGCCAGGGGCAATTTCCAAGCGTTTAACCAGGAGTAACCCCTGAGTATCAAACGGGTGTGGCCCCAAAAACCAAAAAAGAAAAAAAAAAAGAGTAAGGATTGTGTAGTGACGAAGATCCCAAGTTTCCATCTGGACAGTAATGGCCAATGAAAACACCTGAAAAGGAATAAAGTAAATTACAGACGTTCTGATTTCTAATAGGCCAGTAAGCCTTACAATCTTTAATGGAAAAATCCCAACAACACAAATAAAAAAGAATCCATATAATTATATCTGTTCTTACTGCACTTATGCAAAATAACTGGTCAGGTTCATTAGAGGTATACTTGATTTATTACTATAATTACTTGGTAATATAGGGGTATATGTGGGGAGAAAAATGTGTTTAATCAATAAGCCTTTATACGAAAAGCCATCATTTCCCAAAGAAATGTTTTCAGTTTTTCTAACTCATTAAGACTCCTCAGATGGGGCCGGTGAGGTGGTGCTAGAGGTAAGGTGTCTGGCTTGCAAGCACTAGCCAAGGAAGGACTGCGGTTCGATCCCCCTGCATCCCATATGGTCCCACAAAGCCAGGGGCAATTTCCGAGCGTTTAACCAGGAGCATCAAACGGGTGTGGCCCCAAAAACCAAAAAAGAAAAAAAAAGACTCCTCAGATCCCTTTACAATGACAGGCACCCAACTTTTTTTTTAGGTCCCACCCCCGCCTTCGCTCCTTTTTTTTTTTTTTTAGGTCCCATCACCCAACTTTTATGATGGCTGTGTCCCAGGAAGTAGTGAGTACCCTGGTATTTTGACATTAGCACATGGTGGCCACCATCCTCTGTCAAGACAGAATGAACTAATCAGACCCTGAAATTACATCTGGCTATCCTATGTCAGGAGACCCTTCACCACTGGGTCCAGATGTTACCATTGACTCCTGTCCGTAGCAGGCAAGCCCAAAGAAACCATTCTCATTCCTACATCTTCGAGCCAGTAAAATTCCTCAGATCTCAAGATTCTCTTGCTTCTTGGCTCAGATAAGTGACCTCAAATATGTGCTCCACAAATATGTGAAGGTTCTGCTCCTTCAGAGGAGGTCCTGGGAAACAGTGCTTGTTTCTTCTCCTTGTTCTTTTAGGGATGTCTGTCTCAGGGGCTAACCTCTCAAAGTCCTACATTAGCACATGTGTCCACTTGTTTAACTTCCCAGATAACTGCTTGTTGGGCATAAACAAAAGAAACTGGGACTTTACTCTAGGTACCACCTGGCTTCTAAAGAACCCACCCTGAGCTGGGAATTTATACATACCCAATGGTACTGTTTTGAAAAGTCTGTCTCATCACCTGAACAAGTGATCTTAACTTCTCCTGTTAGAATATTTATGTACCTCTTGATTTGACGAAACTTCAAAGTCCATCTCAGTTGTGCAATTTTTGTATGTCAAGAGCAAAACCCCATGAAGTTATGGGAGATTTTCCCATTACTTTTCAACCTTGAGTTTTGCCTTTCAGGACTTTTTTGAGGGTCGGGGTCAGGATGCAACCCCAGTGGTGCACAAAGGTCACCAAAGCTGCACAGTTCTTGAGGGGCCATAGCTGTCCAGACTCCAACTCAGAGCTTGAGCACAGAAAGCATATACTCTATGCCTTTGAACTATTAATCTAGTCATCTAATAATCACATTTAGGAATCAAATATTGGTTAAATTTTGGGACAATGGGGTCAGAGTGATAATACAGTGGGTCGGGTATTTGCCTTGCATGTGGTCAACACAGGTTCAATTCCTGACACCCTATATGATTCCCTAAGCTCATTAAAAGTAATCCCTGAGCACCACTGGGTGTGGCCCAAGATCAAATAAAGCTAAACAAACAAACAAAAATTGAGGGAGAATTGGGCCCGGGAGATAGCATGGAGGTAAGGTGTTTGCCTTTCATGCAAAAGGTCATCGGTTCGAATCCCGGTGCCCCATATGGTCCCCCGTGCCTGCCAGGAGCAATTTCTGAGCATGGAGCCAGGAGTAACCCCTGAGCACTGCCGGGTGTGACCCAAAAACCAAAAAAAAAAAAAAAAAAAATTGAGGGAGAAGTTGGTGAAAGTGGACCAGAAGAAGAGGCTAAGCCTCAGCAAGTTTGTGAAACTTGAGGAGTGGAACTCAGCTTGTGTTGGCTATATCGTTCATGTTGATGCTGTGCTGGTGCCCCCAGCAGCTGCCTAACACAGGGCTCTGAGAGAGCTGCATGCCATGCAGAAGTGCAGGCATTCAGCCAAGAGAAACAGCACAAATGTCGGAGAAGCAGAAGTGGTGAAAACGCACCTAAGAGGCATGATCATCCTGCCTTATGGGGAAAGCACCACTACCATATCACAACAGTAAGACATTCAACCACATGGGAAGTCAGAGCTGATATAACCTGCATTCCCTGGCAACTTCTCCATCTCCAACAAGCTCACAAGTAGTGCTCCCCTTCATGGGGACTTAGGGGTTAGGCAGTTCAGCCTCATATTCTCAAAACACAGACTTCTCTTAATTAAAAGAAAAGTAAATTTTGGCCTGGAGAGTTAGTTCAGGGTTTAGAGTTTAGGCACATGCTTGCCTTGCAAACATATGGTCAAGAGTTCAAATCCCTGGTGTTCTGAATGGCTTGGGGGACCATATGGTATGCTGGAAATCTAACCCAGGTCCGTCCTGGATCAGCCACGTGCAAGGCAAACCCCCTACCTCTATGTTATAGCTCCATCCCCTCAAAAAAACGGGTTTAGAACACAAAGGGTGAATTGTTATATGATACCCTGCTTTTACCCAAAACAAAGCCAGTCCCCAACTTCCTCTTTCCTTTTCAACTATTTCTTTAATATGTAAAAGTCCATCTGAATTTCACTCAATCCTCCCCCACCTGGTTGAATTAGTGCTGGGAAAATAAAGATCAGTTTGGTGGGCCCAGAGAGACCATGAGGCAAGAAGCCAAGCAATTCTATGATTCTATCCTGCCTAGCTTGGTTTATTAATTCTTTCTTAATTCTTTGCAGCTACCCTGCATCAGATCTGTTCACCTGGGGTTGGAAATACAGTGCATGGGTATTTAATTCACAGCTAGGGGCACCGGAGTGATGATAGTTTGCCTTGCATGTGGTTGACCTGGGTTCTGTCCTTGGCATTCCCTGACTCATCCCATAATAATTCCTGAGTGCAGAGCCAGGTGTAACCTTGAGCACTGCTGGTTGTGCCTCCAAAACCAAAACCAAATAAACCCTTAGGGGGAAAAGGGTAATCTAACAACATTTTTTGTACCTAAAATGGTCTGTAGTTTTAAAATATGGCTTTACATCCAGGCTCCCTTTAACCTCAAATCTGCCACCTCAAATCTATAATTCCTAGAGGCTGTGTCTGTCTTCCCATCACTATTTGACTTGTCAAGAAGCTCAAGAAGGTGTCAGCCGAAGCTCCAAGTGGAGGGAGGATGAAGCTATGGAGCACTCCCCTTCACTTTACCCAGTCTCAGGAACCCTTCAGTAATTTACACTAAACTTCTGGCAAGGGCAAGCTTTTACCTTCCTAAAAGCCATTAAGACCTTCCAAAGCTTCAAGTCCTCCATTCTTCAGGGTTGGGTCAAGGCTTTTGACTATCTGGATGTAATTTCCCTGGGGGAATCAATTATCCTTTGGTGAAGTCCAGGAAGGAATAGCTCCTCAGCTACTAACCTTAGGCAATTAGCAACCTGGATCAAGGCTCCACAGTCTCCACAATTTATCTGAGTGAGCCACTGAATCGAAAGCTAAAGATTTAGTGGATTATTTCCCAGTCCCAGAGCTCTCCAAGATGTTCCAAGATGCCCAGTGTACTCATTATCTAGAAACATGTTGAGACTGCAGACTGTCAGATTCCTTTAGATTCCATTACTTGGAAACCCCAGGGTGAGGACCCCACAGTTTGTGTTTCAACGGTGGATCTGCTGGAGTCTGTTAAATATTAAGTTAGAGAACCAAGCATAGATTCCCAAATCTATAAGAATGAGAACCATTTGCCTTGCTTGAGATGTGCCATCTGCTCCACGCTGGAGCTGTTTCAAGTCTGTGAAGCTATCATGAACATTTTATCAAATGGATGGATGAATGAATAAATGTATGGTTTAGCTCCATTTGCCACGGACTGTTTCTGCCCAGTCAGGTGCCAAGCGGGAACTCTGCAAATTGATAGGAAGAAAAGGGTGTAGGTATATCTGATAATCCCCTCCAGCTTCTAGTTGACTCTGTCAGGTCTCTGAATTATTAACCAGGACTCGCAGCCCATCACTTTTAGATGAGGCCTTGGCTCTTGTACAATTGTTTGTCTGATCTCCAGAAACAAAAGCACTTTCCATTTAATTCTGTATTCAAGCTCTCCCTCTACGTTATTCCAGCCCAGAAGGAAATGGAGGATACAGCTGGAAGGATGTTGGGCATTTTTAAGTAAAAATCTACCCAAGTTAGAATATATCTAAAAAAAAAAAAAAAAAGAAGAAGAATATATCTGACTCCCAAGGGAACCAAGAAACACAAGCCAAGCATTTCTTAGAAATCCTTGTGTGGACCTATCACACAACAAGAAATAGACCTGCTTCCTGTCCACACTAAGTTGGTGGTCATGCTTTTCCTCATCTGACTCTGAATGAGGAGGGATCAAGCCCCCTATTCTTCTCTAGTACCCTGTAACCAAGATTTCTTTGAGCTCCTATATACCTTCATTTGGGGGGGGGGTTGGTTTTTGGGTCACACTCGGCAGTGCTCAGGGGTTACTCTTGGCTCTACGATTAGAAATTGCTCCTGACAGGCTCAGGGGACCATATGGGATGCCGGGATTCGAACCACCAATCTTCTGTATGCAAGGCAAATGCCTTACCTCCATGCTATCTCTCCGGCCCTATGAGCTCATATATACCTTCTGAAATCATGATTCTATCATCCAATCCAGTCCCTTTCTCCTGTAATTACAGCAAACTTTAGAGAGTTAAGCACAATGCCAAGACACTGAGCACATGGCACTCTGGTCCCAACTCTCCCTGATTACCACATCAGCTGGCATACATGGGCTACTTTTGAAATCCAGAGACTCACATGATTCCCCATACTTGGGGCTATAGAGATAGCACAGCGGTTGGGCATTTGCCTTGCACACAGCTGACCCAGGACGGACCTGGGTTCAATGCCTGGCGCTCCATATAATCCCCCAAAGCCAGGAGCAATTTCTGAGCACATAGCCAGGAGTAGCCCCTGTGTGTCATCAGGTGTGCCCCCCCCCAAAAAAAAGATTCCCCATACTTTCTACCCCTTCTCTATCTCTTTGTGCCAGTCTCTCTGTTTAAAGGCAGAGACTCAATAGTATAGAACTACCAGGCTGAGAAACCAATTGCTTTCATCTTCAGGGTTTGGGTTCACACTGAAAACAGTCTCCTTGATCCTACTAATGGCTTAGCCTGGGATTATGTGTGTTTCCTTGAATTCCATTTACCAGTGAGTGAAGACTGGAGCGATGGCCAGGAAAGTGGCTCAGCAGACAAGTATCCAGAGTAAAGGGAAGGAGAAGGATACAGGTCATGGGTCCTCATCCCAGGAGAGTGGGCAAAGGCAAAGTTGGGAGCAGCCTGAGAATTCTCACAGAGCAAGATCCTGGCTTAGTTTGAAAGAGGGTGAGCCATGAGCCTGAAGACCATGATCAGACTCCAGAAGACACAGTTAGTGGTGGTCTGAAAGCAGGGAATGCACCCTCAATTTTGTGCAAGCCAGAGAGGAGGGGTTTGAATGGGAGAAAAGAGAGGGACCCTAATATGGGGTGGGGACTCCTAAATGAGCTTTCAATTTGTCCTCACCCATATGGGACTTGAAAAACACATGACTTCTGTGATAGTTGTGGGCCTGGACACAAACTGGCATTGTTCTGTGCACTCTTGCCCCAGACTCAAAGTGACACAAAGGCAGATGACAGGTATGATTCCCCCACAACTGCTTATTTTCCTTGTCCTGCCCCTCCTGCTTTCCCTCCTAGCTGTCTTCATTCCACTTTCTCTTCTCTTCCTTAGTCCTCTCCTACTTCTTTTTATTTTTGTTTTAATATTATTGGGAACTCCCAAGTACTACTCAAGGGCTGTGGGGGCTACTCCTGGTGAAACTACATCAACCAGCTCTGACGGTTCCATCCTAAGTCCTAGCAATGCCAGGCTGCTCCCGCTCAGGGTGCTGGGGACCTCCAGAGTGACAACCACAGTGCAAGGCCCTCCAAAGTTACCCCTGGTGGTGCTCAGGGGACCCTGTGGCACTGGAATCAATCTTGGGGCTTCAGATAAGAGGATGGGCTCCTGCTGGACCCCTAAGCTATCTCCCCAGCATCTCCAGTGCTGTTTCAAGGAACTGCTTGCTTGGGCATAATTTATGCACAATGGAGTATATCTTTCTAGTGTACATTTCATTATTCTTCATTATTTGTTTTGTTTTGGTTCAGGGTTACACCCAGAAGCGCTCAGTGTTTACTTCTAACTCTATGCTCAGAAATCGCTCCTGGCAGGCTGGTGGGACCATATGGGATGTTAGGATTTGAACCACCATTCTTCTGCATACAAAGCAAACGCTCTGCTTCCATGCTATCTCTCTGGCCCCTACATTCCATTATTTTTATAGACTCATTAAGGTAGTTCCTTCACAACACAAGCCATAGAAGTGAAAAATTCTCCTGGACCAGCAGCAGTTTCACAGCCCAGAATCTGTGGTTGGTGACTTTGTTTCTTAGCATGATACTTTAGATAAGGATCTGCTGTTGTAGGTGTGTGTGTGTGGGTCATCCTTTCTGGGGTCAGTACAGGGAAGACTCACATCTTGCATTGTGCACTGTAGCTGCACACTTGGCACAGGGATAACATTAGGCAGTGTTCAGAAGTGATGCTTCAGTGATTATAAAGTGCAACGAAAACCTATACCAGAAGGCTGTCTCAGCGCCTAAAGGAAGTTAGAAACATATTTTCAAAGGATTTTCATACTATTACTGTGACTGTGTAACAGGAGTTAAGACGTTATCAGTTGACTAATGTTAGCTGCAGGAAGCAGGTTCTGTTCCTCAGACAGCCTCTGTGGTCTGACATCCCCACCAGGCTTCAGGGGCCCAGTTCCCCCAGCCCTGTGTCCTGCCCACTTTCATCATTGCATTTTTTCTGTCTCCACTATGTGCTGGCTCATAGCATGATCTCAGACATGCTGTGTGCAGGTGCACAAGGTTCTCAGGGCCAGAGATGGCCGGCCCTGTGTTGTACTAACATAGGAAGTCCTAGTGTATTGGATGGACTTGGTCTCAGACTTGCTTTCTGTGGAGGAAAAGGTTAGGTAGAAGGCTGGTAAGATCTCTTCCAGACTACCAAAGAACCTGAAGGTTGTTCAATGACCACATGAATCTAGGTGACTATATCAAAGGAAAACAAGAGGAACTGTAATAGGCAAAATAGAGTCATCACAGAGATAGTATCAGACAGAAATCTGGACCTAGGGATGATGCTAAAAGAGAATACATAGAAGCAAGTCACTTGCCTTGCCCATGACAAGTTCTGGTTCTATCCCTGGTACCACATATTTTCCCTGAAAACTCACCAGAGAGACCTGAGCACTAGGGAATAAGCCCTGAGCACTACCAAGTTTATGCCTTCAAAATACAAAAATGTGCCTGTCTTACAAACTTAGAGTCCTAAATTTAATCCCCAGGGCTACTCACATGTGTCAAGTGTGGGCATGATAAAAAACTTCAAAAGCCTTCAAATAGGGGCTGGGCGGTGGCGCTAAAGGTAAGGTGCCTGCCTTACTGAGCTAGCCTTGGACAGACCGAGGTTCAATCCCCCGTGCCCCATATGGTCCCCCAGGCCAGGGGCGACTTCTGAGCGCATAGCCAGGAGTAACACCTGAGCGTCACTGGGTGTGGCCCAAAAACCAAAAAAAAAAAAAAAAAAAAAAAAAAAAAAAAAAAAAGCCTTCAAATAAAGGGGAAAATATTTTGAGAAAGTTGTGTCAATCAAAGGTATTCATTTACTTCTTACAAAACGTATTTTATGGGCCAGTAGGGCATTTTGCCTTTCATGCTGCCAATTCAGAACGGATGGTGTTTGAATATCAGCATCCCATATGGTCCCCCCAAGTCTGCCAGGAGCGATTTCTGAGCTCAGAGCCAGGACTAACCCCTGAGCGCCACTGGGTGTGACCCAAAAACCAAAAATATAGGGCATTTCATGTTACCTGCTGCTATTAAAATATCAGAGAAAGGGGCCCGGGAGATAGCATGGAAGGAAGTAAGGCGTTTGCCTTTCATGCAAAGGGTCATCGGTTCGAATCCCTGTGCCCCATATGGTCCCCCGTGCCTGCCAGGAGCAATTTCTGAGCATAGAGCCAGGAGTAACCCCTGAGCACTGCCGGGTGTGACCCAAAAATCAAAAAAAAAATATATATATATATATATATATCAGAAAAAAGAAAATACTTCCCAGGTAGCCTGGTCCTGAGAGAAACCTCTATGGCATTCTCAAAAAATGGGGGCAGATTACCCTTTATGCATGAAGTACAGAAGTCCAATGATACAACCTATGTCCTCAGACAGAAACAACCCAGCTCTGCAACTTAACTTTATCAAACTTCCAAGTCACCAAATTTGTTTGAGATCTACATTCCTGGACCACACAGCCACTGACATATCAATATTTTATTAGTGTCAGCCCAATAGTATCAGCGTAAGTCTGATGGGAAAAAATATATAAAAATCTACAGAGCTCAGAGAACGTAAACAGTAGCACAAAAGGCACAACTAACACTAACCATAGCCCATTAAATCCTTAGACACTGACGTTAGTAACACCATGGAGAGATATAACATTATTTCAAATTGACCTGTGTTGATCTAAGTTTTGATAAATTTCATTTGCCTCTCTGTTGTAACATGCAATATGAAATAAATTTGTTTGTGTTTGCATAGCAGGCTACAGTGATGCGTGAGAGACTGGGGCACTGGTGGTGGTATTGGCATTTGAACATTTAGTACCTGAAACAATTTATTATAAATATCTTGGTAAATGATGGTGTTATAATAAAAATTAGAAAAAAGTGTTTGGCAGTGTTCAGGGGATCAGTGCCAGGGACTGAATGCAGGACTCACATGTATAGCATGTGCTCAGCTTGTTAAACTCTCCTCCTCGCAGCCTTCCTTCTTTTTTTTCTTTCTTCTCAGATGAGATAAAGTATGGGAATGAAATGTGTAAAATTCCTTGACTGAATGATGCTACTGTTTGTCACCTCAGGTGGCCTTACTTTTGCAAGTACTGTCCACAATGGTGCTGTAGAATCTCTGTTATCTTCTTTTTTATTTTATCTTGGTTGTGGCATCAGCAGACAATTGACTTTTGTCAGTAAGGCATAGAACTACTTTCAAAGGGTGACTGGCTTCAAAGCTCAGAGCAAAAAGAGAAAATTGTAAAAGAGAATCGCTCACTGTCACTGCTCTGTATGTCTCGGCCAAGAAATTTGATTATCCTCAGATAGATGACCGAGAGTCATAAAGTCTATAAAAATGAACCTTTGGAGGCCCTGCCTGGTAGCATATCACCAGCTGTATCCTCAAAAATGCCATGACAGCATCTCCCACTTCTGCTCCCTGTTGGGCAACACATGATTTCCCAAGCACCTCAAGACCAACTCCTGAACAATAAGCCTGAAGTAGCCCTGAGCACGACCAGGTATGATCCCAAAACAGGCAGACAAACCAAAAGTGACTTCTATTTCATGAATCATTTCATTGAGACTCATGTCTAATAAGTCCTTTTCTAGTGTACTCCTTTTCTTTTGAACAAGTGGGTGTGGTTTAGGGGCACCAACAGAGAAACAGCAAATTTATTACAAAATGTTAAGTGAGGCACATGTGTTCCATTCACATGCCATCACATCACTTTCAAGATGTGGACTTTCTTACCTTAACTCTGGGGTGTGTACTGGGATTCTCTCTGCCTTTGGAAAAGTAGACGGACCTGGTTCAATCCCCGGCGTCCCATACGGTCCCCGAGCCAGGAGCAATTTCTGAGCACATAGCCAGGAGTAACCCCTGAGCGTCATCAGGTGTGGCCCAACCCCCCCCAAAAGAAATGACCTGCAGGGAGGGCAGATGGCAGAGCTGCCAGGATCACCCCTGGCACAAGTGGCAGCACTGGAAATTCGAACTGGCCAGTGTAGGAACAACTATATGCTTGCATATGTTCAAGGCACACATAAAAAGTCACTGGTGACTCTTTCAGACCCACCCAGTTGGTTCTTGCTTTAATAAGCAAACTTTTCTTTATGTACTGCACATGTGAGAAAATAATACAAAAAAAATAAAGAACAGAAGACTTTCTGTCAAGTGGACACCCAAGCAAACTCCATTTGTAATCTCATTCTGAGAGTCCTCCTGAAAGATCAGGATTAAGTGTTTCCTTTTAGAGAATGATGCAGCTTTGCAGATGTAGAACACATCTCTGGGGCCCAGATCATGATGTTTGAGCAGCGAGAGATGCAAAAGCAGGAGCTAAAGGCTGGTAAGAGGCAAAATACAGGTGTTGACTCCGAATCCCACATGTCAGAGAAGTTATGAAGCAGCTAAACTGCATGATGCCAACTTCTTAAAATAAAACTCGATTTAAGTTTCAACAAGCCTTCATTTGGTTTTGTTCCTGCCTTCTGACATTGTCTCAACTCTCATATTACTTTTAAGAAATATCTTTGGAGAAGGAAGGATCCTGGGGCCGCACATCCTGAGCTGCCATCCCAGAATGCATGGTTGAACAACAGAAAATTATTTCTTCATGTTCTATTTATTCCTAGATAGAGTGTGTGCTCTTGGAGGCAGAAAAGCCCAAGCCTGAGCTGAAGCAGGCCCTGCTCACTAGTGCACCTACTCACACAAGGCAAGAGCGAACTCAGCAGATTCTCTCTACTTGAACCCCTCAGCTTCCAAAAGTTCCAAATACCACTGAGGTTTAGGACTTCCATATATAGACTGGAGAGGCCACTATTCCATCCATAGTTGAATCATCCTTTGGGTAGTCTCCCCAGTTCCTACTCATGTGTAGGAAGCTCTGAAACTTCAGGGTTGGAGAGCAGAGTGAATAGGGCACTTGCCTTACATTTAGCCAACCCAAGTTCGATCCCCAGAACCAAATATGGTTCCCCTGAGCCCACCAGGAATGATCCCTAAGTGAAAGGCCAAGAGTAAGCCCTGAGTTCTGACAGGTGTAGGCCAAAAAATGAAAATAAAAACAAAAGAAAAAACAAGGAAGTTTTCCCATCTAGAACAAGGGGAAAGGCTCATGCAGCTGAGCACATGTATTATGATAGTGAGGCCCTGAGTTCAACCCCCAGAACTGCATATCCCCCTGAAGTACAGTAAGTAAAGAGTGGCCCCAATTAAATAGAAATAGGAAATAATTTTAAAAATAGCATAATTTTTAAATCTTTGTGTGTGTGTGTGTGTGTGTGTGTGTGTGTGTGTGTGTGTGTGTGTGTGTGGTTTTTGGGTCACACCCGGCAGTGCTCAGGGGTTACTCCTGGCTCCTGCTCCTGGCAGGCAAGGGGGACCATATGGGCAAATGCGTTACCTCCATGCTATCTCCCGGGCCCAATTTTTAAATCTTTAACAGACCTCCTTAGATACTTCATTAGAAATAGTATATGCTAGCATTACTTTAAGTTTCAAAATGTTCATAAATTTCTGCTAAATAACCTTTCTCTGGGGAAAAAGAAACTCATTCTAAATGCAGGAAGAAGATGACAGTAAGTTTCTGTGGTGATCTAAAAATATCACAGACTGTTGCATGTTAAAAAACATTGAAGCTGCACAATGATTTTCTCACCACACTTTTATCACTGTATTTATGGACTGATTCAGAAGATGCTTTATCACTAGAAAAAACATAAAATCAAATTTCACTCTGATATATTTATGGTCACTATAAATGAAATATGTAGTTTTAAAACAGGGCAGTTATCTTTCCTTTAGTCATTCTCTATTTCCTTTGTAGTCATAATATTGCTTATATAATTGTTTATTACACAAGAAAATAATGAGAGCAATCATGGATAGATTTGATTTACTTATTGACAGTCTTAATCTGAAGATGTGCCTGGACCTCAAGAAACTTTTAATTTAATGGGAAAGCAAGTTGCTATTGGTGGAAGAATATGCTACTTAGGGATGAAAACCTTTAGTTTCTAAACTCAGCTGATATTCAAATATATCAAAGCAGGTCTAGAGAAACAATTCTAGAGAAACATGTTCTAAAGAAACATGTACAACATGCTCTGACTTGCATGAGGATGAATGAGTCTGATCTTTATCACCACAGATGGTCCCTGAGTGAGTGGCCCAATTCCCTCTCTCACACACATCCATTCTAAAAAACTCAAATATATCAAAGCAATTGATAACATCCATCCTTTGAACAAAACTTCAAATACTAGTTCATTTATTCCTTGGGTCAGGAGTATAATATAAGTGACTATGTTGTCCAGCTGTTCCAGTCATAGAATGTGGTCATCTTTGTGTTCCAATTGTCAGTTCATTTGTGGAAGAGGGGTGGAATTTTATTTGGGACCTTGATGGCCACCTTTGTGCCTGTGCCCCCATTCCTCAGCAGAGGCTGAGGAGAATGTACTAGGCCACTGATCACACGACAAACCTATGCTACGAAAGCACCTGTTGACCAGGAAACAGAGCCTACAAGAGAGCCTTTGTAAAACAAGTAACGAATTGGGGGAGATTCTGCAGAAAGTTACCATTTCTCCCACCAAGAGAAAGGTCAGACCTGATACCCACAGACAAAATTCTTCTTCTTTTTTTTTTTTATTGGGGATACACACAGAGGTGCTATGGGGATACTCCTGTCTGCTCAGAAATAGCTCCTGGCAGGCGCGGAGGACCATATGTGACACCGGGATTCGAACCAACCACCTTTGGTCTTGGATGGGCTGTTTGCAAGGCAAACACCGCTGTGCTATCTCTCCAGGCCCCAGACAAAATTCTTTTTTTTTTTTTTTTTTTGTTTTTGTTTTTTGGGCCACATCCGGTGACGCTCAAGGGTTACTCCTGGCTATGCGCTCAGAAGTAGCTCCTGGCTTGGGGGACCATATGGGAAGCCGGGGGATCGAACCGCAGTCCGTCCTAGGCTAGCGCAGGCAAGGCAGGCACCTTACCTCCAGCGCCACAGCCGGGTCCCAAGACAAAATTCTTAACACATGACTGGCTTGCTGAGTGTTGACAGTCCCTATTTCTCAACACTCACAAGTCTCATGAGTTGACTATTATTATTACTAGTATAATTCATTAAACCACACACACAAAAATTAAATATTAAGTATATAAAACTACTTCACTTTCTAAAAAGGTGGGTTCCCCAGAGGGTTGTTTTTTGTTGTTTGTTTGTTTTTGTTTTTTCAGGGTAAGGTGCTATTGGGAACAAGAAATGAAGAAGTTGAGGGAAGATAAGAAGTTGAGGTTAGATTAGAATAAAGACATAGAGACTAAAAATTATAGTAAAGTTAGAGAAAACTCAAGAAAATTTTAAACAGAAATAACATACTAAAGAATAAAGTAGCATAACAAGTGCAGTCTGCATTTGACCAGTTCCATAGACTCACTCTATTTTTGAAAGATTTATAAACCAATGCCATGAAAAATTATGAGTACACCAGCCACACAGATGAAAGTTGGCAATCTTGGAAGGAGAGGTGGGCCACACCTGCTGCACCCACCCCTCACCACCACCACTTCACTAGTGACCAAGCTTTATCACTCCTCTATGGCTCTCAATCTCAATCTAAAGAGACCCCAATCTGACCAAAATTTCAGGTATTAAGTATTTTTTAAATACTGTTATCCCCCTCAGAACCAATTTATACAATGCATATCTGAAGTATAGTATATATAATACAGTATTCGGAAACAAAAAAAAAAAAAGTAACACAATAATCAACTAGCAACAAAAGTTTACTAAACCTGACAATGACTTAATGATCTCATTGCAAGATACAATAATTTTCACGTTGCTGTACTTCTTTACTTTCTTCTTTTTCTTTATTCTCTTTCTTTCTTTCAAATAATTTATCTCCACTTACCTGCAAACATGTCATGATCAACTGTCAACTATGTAATAAGTGGTATTTAAATAAAGCAATTTATATGAAAAATAAAAGAATACAATAGCTTAGAGATTAGAGACAGTACAATGGGTAGAATGCTTGCCTTTCACATGACTAGCTCAGCAACCGACATTCCCCCAAGCTCTGGCAGGAGAGATTCCTAGGTGTAGAACCAGGAGTAAGCACCACTGGGCATGGCGGCAAAACAAAAACAAACAAAACACAACTACTTAGCAGAAAAACATAATAATGGGGCTCCGCAATGAACAAAAGGAAGCAATTCATAAAATCAAAGTGTTAAAATAGAAAACACCCAAATAGAAATAAAAAATTATAAAAACAAAACAAAAAACCCTATGAGATATCAACAACAACTCTCAAGGGAATGGAGAAAGAAGCTGAAAATAAAAAAATTAAGCAGTAAGTTTTTCGTTTTTGCTTTTGGTTTTGGTTTTTTGGGGTTTTTTTGTTTGTTTGTTTGTTTGTTTGTTTGTTTTGTTTTGTTTTGTTTTTTTGGTTTTTGGTTTTTGGGTCACACCCAGCAAGCGCTCAGGGGATACTCCTGGCTCTACACTCAGAAATTGCTCCTGGCAGGCTCGGGGGACCATATGGAATGCCAGAATTCTAGCCACCATCCTTCTGCATTCGAGGCAAATACCCTACCTCCCTAATTTTTTTTTAATTTAAAAAAGATGAACTGGAGTCGAAGAAATGGCACAGCAGAGAGGGCATTTGTCTGGACACAGTCCACCTAGATTTGATCCCAAGCAATCCATATGGTCACATGAGCCTGCCATTAGTGGTTTCTGCAGAGTCAGGAATAAATCCCTGAGCACTGCCAGATATTGCCCCAAAACAAAACATAAACAAAAAACCGAACAAACAAACAAAATAAAAAGATGAACTTGTCATTGTCAATAAAATGAAAGAAATTGAAGGTGATATGGGAAGCAAAACATATCCAAAGATAAAGACAAAATATTAGATTACTTCACTTATGTGTGTAATAGAAGGAAGCAAAATTAATAATAGACAAAAGAAAATTCAAAAACAAACCAGTAGACATACAAGGCAACTGAGTTTTTTGAGAGGAAAAGTATTGAGGGTACGAGGAAGGGCAGAGGGATTGAGAAGATAGGGTGATGGGTATTAATCTTTGGCATTAAAAAATTAAAAACCGGGGCCGGGAGATATCATGGAGGTAAGGCGCTTGCCTTTCATGCAAAAGGTCATCGGTTCAAATCCCTGTGCCCCATATGGTCCCCCGTGCCTGCCAGGAGCAATTTCTGAGTATGGAGCCAGGAGTAACCCCTGAGCACTGCCAGTGTGACCCAAAAACCACACACACACACAAAAAAAATTAAAAACCTATAACCCTGAGAAGCTGGAAGAACATGGGGATCAGGGATAAAGAAAGAGCAAGGAGAACATGAGGGGAGAGGAAGAGGCTAAGGGAACTGGACAAAAGGTGGTTGGTTCAAATCCCGGTGTTCCAAATGGTCCCCCCATGCCTGCCAGGAGCTATTTCTGAACAGGCAGCCAGGAGTAACACCTGGGCACCGCTGGATGTGGCCCAAAAACAAACAAACAAAACAAAGAATTTATGGCTCTGCCTTACCTTCTTTATTAAATATTTATTAGTTATAATTATTACTATAACAGTTTTATGTTTTAGGATCATATTATATCTCTAATTTATCACAATCTACATATACTGTCTACACATCTATATACATACATGCATATATATGACATCAGTGGCAAGATAGCTCAGTGGCCACAGCATGCACTAAGACCTAAGTTTAAACCCAACACTGTCCCCTGAGCACTGCCCATGCAGCCTTGGTGTTTCCCCCCACCCCCTGGCAACAAGCACTGCAGGATCCAAGCTGCACCATAATCTCAGGCTCTAGCACTTTGGCCTGTTCTGCGAAAAGCCACAGGAAGTGCCATTTCATAAGTTTAAGCAATGGTTCCATGAGATTCAGCGGTACCCATTCACAGTTAAGAAGTGAGAAGAGGAAGAGCTGGATCATGATTTGAAGCTCACCACAAAGAGTGTGAGTGCAGTTAGAGAAATAATTACACTTGACAACTATTATGACAATGTTAATAAGTGAGGGAAGTAGAATGCCTGTCTCAAATATAGGCTGGAATTGGGGTAGAAGGGAGTTGTGGGCATTGGTGGTGGAAAGGTTGCACTGGTGAAGGGGGATGTTCTTTTTGACTAAAACCCAACTACAAACATGTTTGTAGTCATGGTGCTTAAATAAAGATATGGGCGGAAGGGAGGGAGAGAAGAGGGAGTTATCTCCCTATATT
>PVKC010023620.1:0-17193 GCA_004027635.1 Crocidura indochinensis
TCTCAGGACCGCTTTTGCTGTGTCCCATAGATTCTGGGGGGTTGTGTCTTCATTATCATTTGGTTCCAGGATAATTTGGATTTCCTTTTTGATTTCATCTCGGGCCCACTGGTTGTTCAGTAGCAGAGTGTTTAATTTCCAATTGTTAAAGTTTTACTTCTGTGTGACTTTGTAGTTCACATCTAATTTCAGTGCCTTGTGATCAGCAAAGGTAGCCTGCAAGATTTCTATCCTCTTGATTTTATGGAGGTATGTTTTATGTGTCAGCATGTAGTCTATCCTGGAGAATGACGCATGTACATTGGAGAAGAATGTGTATCCAGGTTTTTTGGGATGGAGTGTCCTTTATATATCTACTAGTCCTCTTTCTTACATTACTCTTTTCAGGGTTAGTATGTTTTTGTTGGGTTTCAGTCTGGTTGACCTATCAAGTGTTGATACGGCCAGGTTGAGGTCTCCCATAATTATTGTGTTATCCTTGATTTCTTCTTTCAGATTTGTCAGTAACTGTATTAGATAATTTGCTGGTCTCTCATTGGGTGCATATATGTTTAATAGTCTGATTTCTTCCTTTTGCACATATCCCTTGATTGGAACATAGTATCCATCTTTGTCCCTTACCCTTTTCTGAGTATAAAATTGCCGTCATCAGATATTAATATGGCCACCCCTGCTTTTTTGAAGGTGTTGTTTGCTTGGATGATTTTCCTCCAGCCTTTGATTTTGAGTCTATGTTTGTTCTGACTATTCAGATGTGTTTCTTGTAGGCAGCAGAAGGTTGGATTCATCTATTTTTTTGTTTGTTTGTTTTTGGGTCACACCCGGCAGTGCTCAGGGGTTACTCCTGGCTCCATGCTGAAAAATTGCTCCTGGAAGGCACGGGGGACCATATGGGGCACCAGGATTCGAACTGATGACCTTTTGCATGAAATGCAAACGCCTTTCCTCCATGCTATCTCCTGGGCCCCTGGATTAATCTTTTTGACCTATTTTGCCGCTCTGTGTCTTTTAATTGATGAATTTAGTCCATTAACATTGAGAGAGATGATTGTCATAGGATTTAATGTCATCTTTGTAGATACGTTTCATTTCTTTGTTGGTCTCTCTTGTCTTAGAGTAGACCTGTCAGTTTTTCCTTTAAGGCTGGGTTATCATCTGTGAAGCTTTTAAACTGTTGTTTATCCATGAAGCTATGATTCTTCCTTTAAACCTGAACGTGAGTCAGGCTGGGTGCAGTATTCGTGGTGAGGCATTCATTTCATTCAGTCTTCTCACAATATCCCACCACTGTCTTCTGGACTTGAGAGTTTCTTGTGACATGTCTGCTGTAAGTCTTAGGTATGCTCCTTTGTATGTAGTTTCCCTTTTTGATCTTGCTGTATTCAGTATTCTATCTCTATCTGTGGGATTTGTCATTGTAACGATGATGTGTCTGGGGGTGTTTTTCTTTGGGTCTCTTTTGGCTGGTACTCTTCGGGCATGCAGGATTTGATTGCATGTAGTCGTTAACTCTGGTAGTATCTCTTTGATGATGTCTTTGATAGTTTATTCTTCCTGGTGATCTCCTACTTGGGTCTCTGGTACTCCAATGATTCTTATGTTGTTTCTGTTAAGTTTATCAAAGACTTCAATTTTCATCTGTTCACATTCCTTGAGTACTTTTTCCATTGCCTGATCGTTTGTCCTAAGGTTCTTTTCCCATTTCTTCTGCTGTGTTGAGTTTTTCTGCATCTAATCTTCCAGTACTCAGATTCTCTCCTCAGCTGCTGTTACTCTACTGTCGAGGGCATCTACTGAGGTTTTCAGTTGAGCTACCATGTTTTTCAGATCTGCTATTTCAGTGTGGAGTTTTCTGATTTCTGTCTTTGTGTCCAGATCGATCTATGCTTTCTTGGAGTTTTACAAACATCTTCCATATTTCTATTTTAAGTTCCTTATCTGAGAGTTTAATCAGATGGTTGTAATTTTTAAGGTCATTAAACCTATCATCTTCATTCTTGGTGCATGGTGTTTGCCTATGAGTTTTCCCCATTGTCACGCTAGTAGTGTGGTTTTTCCTGCGTGTTGTAATGGGGTTTATTGGTTAGAAAGAGTGTGTGGCCGCGAAGCAGAGCACTCTTCTGAGGCTCTAGGTGCCCATGGAGGCCCCCACAGCAAGCCAGTTCTTACTCACACATTCGTTCGCTGGCAGCTTCAGAATGCAGTGTTTTGGGGTTTCGCTTCCTAGGGCTCTGACCTCTGAGGAGAGTTTCAAGAATTCAGGAAAGACAGAAGTACAGAAAAAAGCTCCCTTTAGGTCCTCAGTTTTCTCAGAAGAGCCTCCATTTTGTTTTCATTTTAAAGGCTAAAAAAGGGGAGATGTGAGGTAAATAGGGGCCTTTGAAAGAGTTCCCATTTGTATCTGTGTTTCCAGTAGTTGCATTTCATCTGACTTTTGCCCCTCCCCCTGGAAGGAGGAACTCTGTTTGGAGCTCAATAAAGAGAGGGCAGGTTAGCTAAATGGTGACCTACAATCTAGGCTTGTGGCTCCACATGGTGGAGAGACTGGATTGTGGGTGAACAGCTTGTGGTGTGAGTGTTCTTGTCTGCTAAAACCTTCATATCTGTGTGAATTATTTATTGTGGAGAATAACAATTGGAGCAGTTTTTCCTATCCTCCCCAAATAGGAGAATGAGATTTCCCTATCCTCATTGGGTACTGGGGAACGTTCAACCTGGACTGCTACACCTGGGTCTTCATCTCAAGGCCTCCAAGCTTTCATGCTGTTCAGATTTCATTTATTCGCAGCATGCATTGCCGTGATCCATCCTACCTGCCACACAACTACCAGGGCTGCTCAACCAAACCACATATCACCTGATCACAGCCTAAGAGAATACTCCCTAAAAATTAAATCAAATAAATTACAGCTACAGTCTAACAGGAAACTTGCTTAAAATTATCTCCATGTTTTATCTACTCACATTTTCTGCCCAAGAATTATCTTCTTTGTGTTCTCCCACTGTTAGGCCTTTGACAGGGAAGGTAGGTCAGCGGTCAGCACGGTGAAGCTAAGCAAAATTTTGTAGTCAAATGACCTCCACAGACTCTCATCTAAGTGGTTGCTAACCTGCTGTGTTGAGAGGTTCAGGAGCTCAGTACTGTCCTGTGTAAAGTAAAAACTAATATTAATCTCCCAGGACTAGGGTGGCAGTAAGTCAAATATCTGGCCCAGTGCAAAGATTCTTTTTTTTTTGGGGGGGGGGTTTTGGGCCACACCCAGTGACGCTCAGGGGTTACTCCAGGCTATGCGCTCAGAAGTCGCTCCTGGCAGGCACGGGGGACCATATGGGGAACCAGGGAATCGAACCGCGGTCCATCCTAGGTTAGCGCAGGCAAGGCAGGCACCTTACCTCCAGCGCCACCGCCTGGCCCCCTCAAAGATTCTAGCAACTTATCTTCCCTCCCTCGTATGGTTTATCTCTGGGTGCCCACATCTTTGTTTTGAGTTCACATTTTTCTTTTTTTCTTTTTTTGTTTTTGGAGAGAGGAGAGTCATAACTGGTGATGATCAGGAGACCACTCCCAGCAGTCTAAGTAGTACAGGGGATTGAACCAGGATCTTCTGCCTGCAACGCGTGCACTCTAGTTCTTTTAACCATCCCACAACCCTTAAGTAAGTTATTTGTTCTACCATCCGGGCCCTGGAGATAGCATGGAGGTAAGGCATTTGCCTTTCATGCAAAAGGTCATCAGTTCGAAGCCCGGTGCCCCATATGTTCCCCCGTGCCTGCCGGGAGCAATTTCTGAGCATGGAGCCAGGAGTAACCCCTGAGAGCTGCCGGGTGTGACCCTAAAAAAATAAATAAATAAACTCAAATTATTTATTCTACCATCCATCAAACTAACCCCCTCATCTTTAAAATAATCTTTCAAAATGCACTCATCTCGAGCCACAAAGCTTTGCTCAATCAGAGTGCAGCCATTTGTCCCCACCACAAACAGCAAGCCTCTGAAAACCCCAACTCTATCTTTGGAACTTGTGAGATGGTTCTCTTTCTCTCTGATCCTCCCAGCCCAATTAGACTCAGTGACCCTGGGGAGAAGGTGCTAAAGGCTACAGACAAAAGTCTGGGAAAAGGCCAAGACGTTTCTCTTCCTTCTCTCAATCTGTTTCCAGCTGTTGCCAGGAAACACCTAAGGGAAGGCATCTTTGCTGGTTTTAACCCTAAAAATACAGCTTCCCTCTAGAAGAATTTGCTTTTTTATTTTTAGGGGGCTAGATCATATGAAATACTAACTTTTGCTCTTCTGTTGCAAGAGTTTTTACCCAGAACTATAGATATCTTACTAGAATTTCCAATAATTAGTTCATTGAGTTCTTAGATAAATGCGTGTGAAGTTTTGAGTCACAATTTCCCATTCAGATGTTGTGCTAGTTTTAACCTGTCAGCCTATAAATATCCAAGTGAGCTCTTTTCTATTTTTAAGTGATTTTTTCAACCAGTTGCCTTAAAGATATAGTCAAGAAACAAAGCCAAAAAATCTTGTAAGTTCTTCCAGTTGCAGCTTCTCAGATAAGTCATCTCTTTCAAGTTGATATACTCACAGTGAATCTGAAATCATCATAAATCCACATAATGCAGTTGACCAAGAGAGGATAATTAATTAGATTAATTGACTTATCCATTCAGACCATCTGAAGCACCTTTGTAATAAATACCAATTGTCTTCAAAACATATGCTAAGGGCAAATGGCAAAGATACAGCTAAAAGTCACAAACTCACACACAAATCCTAATCTTTTTTGTTCCAGGACTGTGCTTCTCAGAAGGGAGTTGGCCAGAAATAGTTTGAAATGCAAATAGTCAGAACTGTACTTACCCCTGATCAAGCAGAGAAATTCTCTAGAGTGGAATCCAATTTTCTCTTTGAACAACAGAATCCCTCCAGTGTTCATAGCCGTATGCCTCAGGAAAACCACCTTCATACACCCATCAAAATTGAACAACAAGAGTTCACAACAGATTTTTCTGATCTGGAGCCATACCTACAACCCTTCCTAGTAGAAGCCAGATGCACTAGACAACCCTAACATAAAACGAAGATCTTCTAGTTCACCTCTAGCTGGGTTTCATTCTTATACTGGTCTCTGGGGTCTCTTTTCATCCAACCACCTCCATTCTCTATTTACACTTTAATCTTCCCATTCTTGGCACTTTCAATTAAGTGCTCAGTGAAAGAACAAACTTTATATTGCTCCGCTTTAAATGTCAAATATTTACTATTTATATATGTAATGTGTGTATGTATATATGTATGCATATGTATATGTATTACGTGTGTATATGTATAACTATACATGTTATAAATCTGATCTGTGCCTACTTAATGAATAAATGATGCCATATATTAGTAAGCAGATGTGGTCGTGAGATTTGTAATCCAGTGCATTATAAATTATATAACCTTTTCAAAAACTCTAGCAGAAGACTTAATTTGAGAAAAGGTATTTTCTCTATCAGCTCACTCTTTTGATACCTTTTTATATAGTCAGAACTCAACTGTTATATTTACTTGAACATAATAATTTATTCTGAAGAAGTCATTGTTTTGCTATCTATAAGAATCTGAACTTGGGCAAATATTTCTAACAGTGCCAAAAAAAAAAAATAATGAAAAACACTGGACTTGAATCCCAAAATAGTGGTTAGGATCCTTTCCAGAAAGTTAATCAATCTCAATTATTTTATCTGCAAGGTGAAATAATTCAACAATATTGGCCTAACTCACATTGAGAGGTCAGTGAAAGAATCAGTACTGAGAGTGTATATGAAACACGGGTATTTTTTTTAATGTGAGAAATGGTCTAGTTATGCTGGATAAAATATAATTAGTTTAATCAGGAAGAAGAGACATGATACCACCAGGAGATAATTCTGTGGTGCCAACTTATATTTTTAAAATGTCCCTTTTGACTATTTATGTAGAAAGGTCACTATTTTCTATGATACTTTCTATTTGTATTTTCTAATATAACTAGCTTTCCACAAAAATACCATTTTTCCAAAGTTTTAAGCCTTAATGTTGTATAAATTGTTCTGCCCTTGACTAGTCACATAACCCCTGTTGTGTTTTTAATGAGAATTCTAAACTAAACTAAGTAGGCATTATTATACTCTAATTTTTAAATCAAATGCCATAAGTAAAATTATGAATCTGAACACAATTCAGATTTATAGAAAACAGTCTAAATAGGCCAGAGTTCAATTATATTTGAAGTCTAAATATGAATCTTCAATTGTATTTTAGGTCTAAATATGAATCCAAAATAGAATCATTATGCACCTTTTAAATTCTGCCCTTATTTCAAGTTCTGTTTATACCCCATTTTGGACTCCCTCAACTCTGCCATCTGATACTTGCATTTTCCTTCTTCTAAGTTTTTGAATGTTATGTAACTAAGATTGTTAATATTCTCCAAATACTAACAAATGCTGTGGGCTCTATTCTTCCACATATTTCTCCAGTAAGATTCAGGTTAATTAAACCTAATGAAAAGAGGCATGTGGAATTTTGTGCTTTCTCTACTTCTCTCCTCCCCTGATAAATTGTCTTGGAAGTCAAGGGTTGCATTTTCTCAAAATAAAAATATTAGACAAACTCTTGGAAATCTGTATGGAGGACAGAAAACCACCCCAATAGGTACCTATTCAATTATGAGTTGGAAATCTGCTATTATGTAAAACCACTAAAGGTTTTATTATCACAGCAAACTCCTTATAAAGAAGGAGTTAATAGTAGTGTATGTATAAATTTTCACTGGTGTTAGTCTTCAATGTGCAACATTTTTGAAATTTAAGAAAGGGATAGCCTCATGTTTGTCTTCAAGGATCATAACCCAATATTGAAGACAGATTTGCCAATCAAAGAAGTGATGAAGTAGCATTATATAGAACCATGGATGTTGCTACATAATAAGGGAAAATTATGGGATAAACTCTGCATCTCTATAATGAGGAAAGAGAGAGATTTCAAAAATCTTTCTAAAAGAAGTCATACTACATAAGAATAGTTTTAATTTACTCATAAAATATGAAGTGCACTTGCTGTGTGCCAAACACTGATCTAGTTGCTAACTTTTGAAAGATAGAAATTACCAGACTGAAAAAAAGACAGAGGAACTCTTAGTATGAAAATAAACACCAGGGGATCAGAAATTAGTAGGTTTATTCATAATCTATATATACTACTCCATAATGACAGAGAATAAAACATAATGGTGATGGAAAATGAACACCGGTAGGAAGCAGCAGCCAGTTAAAGAAGGATCATAAGTATCACAATAAAGAATGTGCATTCTAAACTGGGATGAAAGAGGCAAAAGGCTTATCAAGTCTGTGTTTCAGAGAGACTCACAGTTCTTAATATTTTTCAGACACAATCATGACAAGAGCTGTCCAACTAAGACATTATTCTGAGAGACAAGAGGTGAGGACAAAAAAATGCAGTAGTGAGTTATTAAGGACTCAATAACTGGCTCTCCAGGGAAAGGAAATTCTGATTTGTGGCCACTGTTATGCTCAAAATGATGTCACTAAACAGTGAGTAGGCTGAGGTGTTCACAATTGTCCTAACTTGTCCCAGTAAACACCGAGTTTGAGTAGCACCATTGTATTGAAGCAATATAGGGACAGGAAGGAAACAGATAAAGTGAGATTAGAAAGAGAAACCTTTGAGAAAAATTCCTGAGAATGAAGACATGTTATACAGAATATTCATCTCATGCATCCTGCCTTTTCCGAGCCCTTAAATTTTACCATCCATTGTACATGGAATCTATTATGCTGAGTGAAATAAGTCAGAGAGAGAGAGAAAGATGCAGAATAGTGTCACTCATCTATGGGTTTTAAGAAAAATGAAAGACATTCTTGCAATAATAATTTTCAGACACAAAAGAGAAAAGAGCTGGAAGTTCCAGCTCACCTCATGAAGCTCGCCACTAACAGGGATGAGTTTAGTTAGAGAAATAACTACGTCTTAAACTATCCTAATAATGAGAATGTACGAGGGAAATAGAAAACCTGTCTAGAGTACAGGCGGGGGTTGGTTGGGGAGGAGGGAGATTTAGGACATTGATGATGGGAATGTTGCACTGGTGATGGGTGGTGTTCTTTACATGACTGAAACCCAAACACAATCATGTATGTAATCAAGTTGTTTAAATAAAAAAAAAGAAATACATCTAAAAAATGAAAAAACAATTTTACCATACATTGTCTTAAACCCAATATCTAGTGGTTGTGTAGTGTCTAATAAAAAATATAAAAATAGCAGTTTCCACCCTTCTTATGTAGCCTATTTAAATACTCCATTCACCAACTCCCCCACCTAGCCCTTTCTTTCCATAAATAACATTTTTTTTGAATTTGGCTATCTTGATTTGGTCCTCTTGACTACTCAAGTAAAAGAACCTGAGTTCTTTTGAGTAACTCTGAGTGAGTTACAATAGTATCACCTGTAATTGGTGATGTTAAGTGCATAAAAATAAACATCTATCAAATGAATAAAGGAAGGAATGTTCACGGAGCTAGAAAGAGAAATTTGTAAAAGGTATATTACCAAAATATTGGTAAGGACATCAGAAATAGACAAGAATAGGAGACCAAATCAAAGGTGACTGCTAGACTCATAATGAAAGGGAAAATAACCTGAGTGAACCTCAAGTGTCCTAATTCTTAAAATGAATTCAGCAATATTTGGCACACCAAATACAGTCTTCTTCCCACACAGAGGGAACAGCATTGCCAAGAATATATAAATGAAATAGTCTAACTATGCCAAACCTGGCATGCTTTATTAGAGTTGGAGTACCACATATGAAAATGACTGAAGAATGACTAGGTAGAAAGGAGGCAGAAACTAGATCTAGGGAAGATTTTATATCACATATAAGCACTGGTGGACTGGAAGGATGAGAAATAGAGAGTCCTTTGTAAATAAATGTCAGGATACAGAGTAACATATTATAACATAACGTAAGTGTAAGTCTGGGCCATTCTGAGTGCCTCCTGAAGGGCAAAAGGCTCTCTCTGGTGAAATTCAAACACTATAGCAAGAGTCCCAGCAAGGTGTAAAAATCAAGATATCTGTAGAGAGTTTGGGAAAAGGAAATAGATTGAAAACACACAGAAAATAGAATCAAAAGGATGCCATGCCGTAACCTGTTAGCTATGAAGGGTAGGAAGAAGGTATGATGAAAAGAAGATGTTTTTGCTTCTCTTTTGGAGTATGAAAGAATGGTAGTATAGGAGAGACAGTTGGGTAAGGAAGTCCATAGATTTATCTCTGAGTTTGCTAAAACTGATGTACTCACAGATACTTGAGAGTTCTATGAGTTATTCACGGTGAAGTTTCTTTCAAAGACAAGTGTCTTGTTCAAGCACTTAATTAGGTGAGCTTCTCCCAATAACCTATAATCTACAAGATTCTGCAAAATTCTATTAATAGATTTTAATGGAAAAATCATTGAAAAACAGGCACCTCAAATATCCTAAATGTCTAAGGTACTAAAAAAAAAATTAACAGCAATCAGTATGCCCTAGTACTGATGTAACTAAAGTTATTTCAATACTGGGTAGTTACAAAGCTGAAACTGGGTGAAAAGTCCTACCATGTCTGTTCGTTCACACTTGTATTTTTCCACTTGAATCCTACCTTTAGAGAAGGCGAAGGGAACCTTCCCACATTCCCTCCTTCGCATAAAACTAGAAACAGTTTGTAGAGATAATGGTTTCCTGGGTAGCAGTTCAAAACCAGAAAGTGGGACAGTGGAGATCCAAGAGGATTTTTTTTAAGTCTGCTTATTATAACCCACCAGGGACGATATTAGAATGGTAGCAAAAGTCTTTAGAGAGAAGAGAAATGTTCATTGCTTATTTTATAAATCTCCTGCTAAAGTTCCTGAAGGCTAATTCTATCCTCACCCAGAGTTCAAAGTCTGACCACCAGACAGTGCAGTTTGAAGTAGAAAAGGAGGATGGAACAATTTCTACACTTTGAAGCCCAAAGAAAGAGGATCAGTTTAGGGGCTTGAAGCACGCATGCCAAACTTTCTTTCCATCAGCACTGCTATCAAAGGATGAGGTTGAATGAAACATTAAAAAAATTAAAAAAAAATTACAGGGAAATCATCTTGCTGCTTTTACACCCAGATTTGCTTCCTCTCAAATTATAATTCTTTCCCAATATGTAAAATCCATTTTCACTGCCCCCAGAAAAACATATTGAAAACCATAAAAATGAGTAAGTACAAAATGTTTTTCCATATATCTGGAGAAGCCGAAATATTCTGGGCTGTTTTGTTTCCAATGGAAAATAAATATGTATATTTTAAGCCCAAGAGATTTAGAAAGCTACAAGTTATAGGTAATGTTTCAGGAGAAGACAATAATGGTGTCACCCTGCAGTTACAATATTCCCCAGTTCACAATGCATGGCGTTATGCTTCCTACCCATTCTATTATTCGAGGTTAGAATTTTTCTCCTTGCATCTGCCAGTCTAGCATGATCAAGGCAGACCGAATTATTTAAATTGCATAGCGCTATAATTAATAGTTACAAATTGACTGTCAAGGAATTTAATGGCTTTCTATAAATTGTGAACCCATGGTAAAGTGTCAAAAGAATAACCTATAAAACAGCAGATTATAACAAACTAGGTCATTTTCATCTGCTTTTGTTTTGTTTTGTTTTGGGGCTACACCTGGCTGTGCTCAGGGATTACTCCTGGCTCTGCACTCAGAAATCATTCCTGGCAGGCTGGGTACCATACGGGATCTAACCCAAACCTGTCCCGGGTCAGCAGTGTGCAAGGAAAATGCCCTACCACTGTGCTATCACCCTGGCCCCATCAAAATTTCTTCATAGCCAGTATTTTCTTGTAGTACTTGGGTCCATGATATCACAAAGGCAAATATCATGTACAAAACTGACTGTCTATATTTTGTTGTTATTGTTGTTTTTATTTTGACTGTACTCAGATCTTATTCCTGGTTCTGTACTCAAGGATTATATGGGGCTCAGGGAACCTCTGGGGGACCAGGAATCAACCCCAGCTGGGTAGCATGCAAGGCAAACACCCTGCCAACTAGAGAGGTCCTCAAACTTTTTAAACAGGGGCCCAGCTCACTGTCCCTCAGACCATTGGAGGGCCAGACTATAGTAAAAACAAAAATTACGAACCAATTCCTATGCACACGTCATACATCTTATTTTGATGTGAAGAAACAAAATGGGAACAAAGACAATATGTGGCCCACAGGCCATAGTTTGAGGACCATTGAACGCCATGCTTTAGAGGGTCTGTGATTCATAATTAATCATTCGATGGGTCTCTGATATAATTTCAAGGTGGGGAAAAAACGAAACAGGAACAGAGTAAGGTGTATTAGCATTCAGAGTTCATAGAGTCATAAAATAGAGTGGCATTTCCTGAGCTGGTAGCCCAGCAAGAAAAAAAGTGAAGTTTAAAAGAAGCAAAGCGTAAGATCAAGTGGACATTAGCAGCCAACTTTAAAAGGAGATGCAACTTTTAAGCGGCATGAAAGTGAGTTGTAAGTCTCTTGTGATGCAAGTCTCCAGAAACCCCACTGATCTCAGCGTGACTGACATTTATGAGAATGACCTCAAGGGAAGTGTGAGGCTGGTAGGATTTTTTTGTTGTTGCTTGCTTGCTGTTTCCGTGACTTAAAGCAAAGTAGTCCAAGGTGTCAGTGGCTGCACTGCTAATCTTCTGCAGGCCAGCGTGAGGCAGAGCACGGAGCCTAATTTCCTACGTGTGTTTGACAGGCGACCAAAATAGTCAGCTGCCCTCAGAAAGCCGGTGCTTTCGGGTGTAACTTACTCATTTGCTGCGTCCTCCTCATTTCTCTCCAGAGCTGCCACTTTCTGCATCCGACTGATGCCAGAATGTTGCATCAGATCTGCTTAATGTCACCCTCCTGTAAATGGACCACAGTAAACATATTGGGCAGGCTACAAGAAACACTGGAGATGAACAATTTAGGCTTGGGATCTATCAGGGAGAGCAGAGGCCATCTGGACTGACACTTAATGATCAGCATTAGAGCAGCCTGCACCGCTAGGCTTAACTGTAATCTCGGGGCCTCGGTTTAACAAATGTAGGGGAACTGAGAGGGGATTTGAGCAATGTAGCGAAAGATCCCTGGGAGGAGGGGGCGGTCTTGAAAGAACAAGAGGTGACTGGGCCTCACTCAACCTGTCAGTAACTAAACGCTACACTTACACATCACCATAGACTAGTCTTTAGGACAATCAGAAAGGGATTAATTAGATAATTGCTTTGAAAATTTAGACACTCCCTCCCTCAGACAGGGGATGTGGAGAGCTTTTGCCAGTTACTCAGATAACAGAAATCTGCTCCGGATGATAACTCGTCAGTTCTTCAGTGATACCTGGGGAGTGCATTGGCTAAAGGAACCCTATTTATTGGTTAACCTCAACTCTTCAATGCGATATGTAAAAAAAGAGACTGGAAGGATAGAAGATAAAATATTGAGATTCATTACAAATATTCCTACAGGTCAAAGAAATATTCCCTGATTCCCAAATCAGAAATAAATATTTCTTAAGAGTGCGTGTCTTGCTTCTAGAAATTAATACTACAATGGTTTTTAGTGGCAAGTCATTTCATGTTACAAATGAGGGTGTGTGTGTGTGTGTGTGTGTGTGTGTGTGTGTGTGTGTTTAAAAAAAGCATTATCCTTGCTGCCAGAGCAATAGCACATTGGTAGGGTGTTTGCCTTGTATGCTGTTAACCGCAGGAAAAACTGGGTTCGATCCCTGGCAACCTTGATGGTCCCACAAGCCTATCAGGAGCAATTTCTTAGCACTCAGACAGGAGTAACCTCTGAGCACCACTGAATGACCCAAAATCAAACAAGTAAATAAAAATTATTATCCATTGAATGTGTTAGTCTGACTAACTGAGGAAGTAGAGAAAATGAGGCAGCATGCATTTTCAAAACAGCATTCTGTTATGGACAATGTAAACCCACTGCAGCATGCTTAACATTCTTGTGATTTTAGGCACTGGAGAGGTAATATAGAGATAGTTCCCAAGTTGAAACCCCAGCACCCCATTTGATTCCACAGTTTAGCTAGAAGTGATTTCTGAGTACAGAGATAGCAATAAGCCCTGAGAAAAGTTTTATGTAGCCTCCAAAAGAAACAATAATAAATCAAATATTTAGTGCTTTCTGACGGGGGAGAAGGGATAGTTAAATGGACTGTACACATGTTTGCACACAGAAAGTGCTGGTTTGATACCTAACAACAGTATCTCCAACACTGTCAAGAACCATCCATAGGCACAGAGCCAGGTGTAACTTCTGAGCACCACAATAAAAGTTTAAATATATATATGTATATATATATATGCACATATATATGTATATATAAAGGCAAAATGTTAACAACAAAAAGGATTTTAGAGATTTGGTTTGTTTTCTTCCAGCTTGTAGAAATCAGATTAATCAGTTTCAATAATAACTCACACAAAAATGTACAACTTCATCTACAGAGCCAAAACCCCATGATTTTACAATTCAGCAAGTATCTTTAGACTTGAGATTAGACCGTAAGCTCTGACGTATGTATTTAACAGAATGCTGCCTCTGAATCGTTCCAGGAACATTTGTTCAAACCAAACAGCCACATGTCATCTACATGCATCAAGGATGAAAAGCACATTGCTTGCCTTCTGTCCCTGTCCCCTGCTAGTCCATGACAAGCTTTAGGAATTGGCTGCAGCTCTCTTCCCAGTGAGCTCATCACCCTTCACACATGGCTTCCGAACATTGTCATAGGAGGGAGCTCAGTCTATTTCACATACAATGTAGGAATTTTGTCAGTTATTTTAATTTGGGGGAAATATTTTGGGTGAGAAGGAAGGAAGAAGAGGAAAAAGGGGGTTGAGGAAATAAAATAGAGGAGGAGGAAGGAAAGGAGAAAAACAAGGAAGGAAGAGAAGAAGGAAAGGATACAGAGAGGAGCTGTTTTGTGCTTGATAGTATATCTTTTATGTATGTTAACAAAGTTTCTTTGTTTTTCAAAATTTTACAAGACTCCAAAGTCTCCCCAGGATCCAACTTTGTATTGTACATCCTTGTACATCCTTTATAGCAAGAGCCTCGCCACTCAATTTAACCAAGTTCTAACCCTACTTCCTCCAATTTTTGTTATCTGACCAAGTTTCCCATACTCCACACCCTTCCTAGGTGATGTCTCAACACTTTTGCAGCAAGAATCCTCTGGAGAAGGAGTATATACTGCCTTGCTCAACAGTGAAGACACAAACAGTACCATCTGTGATGCCCCTGAGACCAGAGCCATGCACCAAATACAGAACTACAGATGCTGTGCGAGAAAGAAAACAGTCCAGCTTTGTGTCTGCCTCATGGCTCTTCCAAGTCATGCTGAAAACAACCCCCCAGGGCCCTGGTATTTTATTGAAATCCCTCTACCTATGCCCCTCTTCCATGATGGCTAGAGTGCTGCTTGAAACTGCTCCAAATTGATAAAGTCTAGGTCTGGGCATAGAATAAAGATGAAAATGCTGTTTGAAGATACCAAGGAAAGAGGTTCTTATTTCTCAGGAAAATCACCCTCAATTTTTTTCTTTTTGTTTTCTTAATTCCCTATCAATGTAATTAAAGTTAATGGTTTAAGTGCAAGTGACTTATACAAATTTAGGGGAGACCCTTATATTTGCAGGGGATATGGTCTATCATTAAATACATCCACAGCCCAGCAGTGCATTAATTTTATAGATAGGAATCCCAAATAGATAAAAGTTGGACCAGTATTTAAATCTAAATTGGTTCATCTCCAAAAAAATATTTTTTGTTTCTCAATGATTTGCTTCTTAATCCAGCTTATGCTGAGTCTAAAGATGAAGATTAATTAAATATTTTTTGGACTATTCTCTATCTGACATTTATTCTAGACCAAGTCAGTAAAAATCATGATTTTAATGGATCTACCATATGAAACCTACACAAATAGCCTTATTATCATAATCATCTTCTGGTTCTTCAAGTCACATTTCTGGCACTTGGTAATTTAATACTAGTATTTATATTCTCTTAAAAGTGAGAAATAGTATCCATTGCCTACTGATCAAGAAGTAATTGATAGTACAGGGAGTAAAGTACTGCCTTGCATATGGCCAACTTCTAGTCATCTCCTCAGCAACATATATGTCCTTGAGCCCAGATAGAAATGACTTTTGAGCACAAACCAGGACATTCTGAGCACTGCCAGATGTGACACAAACCCCTTCTTATCCATGTCTTCACAAAAAGAAGAAATTAAATATACTACCCAAAATATCACAAATAAGGAAAATTTCAGACTTGAACCTATACTTTTACAAAAGTATTTCTTTCTTCTATTATATTCTGCTAAAAGGTAGTACAGGATAGATTTCAGAAGAGTATGTAAAGTCCAGCAAGCAACTCCCAGCTAAGATGTGTCAATGAGGCCAGGAATGTGACTCCCAGAGAACATGAGAGTAGTACAATGAAAGTGCAGCAGGGCATGATCCTCAGAGGCCACTACAAGCAGAATGTGAGAGAGCACCATGACAAAAGGGTGAGTGTGCCCTTCGACCAAGTGAGCAAGCATCACAACCACAAGTGTGTGCAGCCTCGAGTTATCTCAGCAACAAGAGAAAAGGAAGGGAATAAAAGTAATAAAATAGGTAAGATTGAACTTGAGTGGGAAAAAAGCCAAGTCAAAATAAGGAATACTAAAAGTCTTAACAGGGACCAGAGAGATAATATGGTCAGTAGGGCTCTTGCCTTGAATACACTTGGCACAGTTTGATCTCTGGTTTCTCATTTAGTGTCTGGAGCCCATCAGGAATAATCCCTAAGCACAGAGCCAAGGGTAAGCCCTGAACACTACCAACTGTGGTCAAATAAACCCAAACAGGAAGACTTAGTAGGGGCTATTGAATTGAAGGAGAGATTGATAAGTTCAGTGTCTACAGTACACTGTACATGATAAAGTTGTGAAATAAAGTAACTGAGATCCAAAATGCACATGAATATATGAACTATAATCCAGGTCATAGCAATGGGTAAGAATGGTGTGTTGCACACAACTGACCTTTTTCAGTCCCCTGAGACCCTAAACACAGAGGTAAGAATAAGCCCTAAATATAATCAAGTATGCACCTCATACAGAAACAATAAGGACAATGATAATCCGGGCCAGAAATTAGGGATTTATTTGAGGAAATGAATTTTGGAAGGAAAGTGTATGGAACAGATTCATATGGGGGGTATTTTATCTAAGGTAGGGAAAATATATGTTGGTGATAACAAAAGGAAAGAAGTTGCTATGGTTTTAACTAGGTAGAAACAAAAAAAGAATTTGAAGTGGATAGAGCCTTGTGGGAAAGGAGAAGCTGAAAGGATGAAGGAAAGTGAAAAGGAACAAATCACAAATGAGTATAAGGTTCTTAGTTTAAGCTTCTGAACGACTAGCAAGGCAATGAGCTAAAGAAAGAGAGTCAAGAAATTCAGCAAGAAATTAATCAGCTTGACTTTGGACTAACTAAATTCAAGAGATATCATCTTAGTTGGTTTCTGGAAAATGGACAGTGGAATCTGTCAGATCAAATGGGCATAGATCAGTCTACAGTTAACAAATAAGGATGTCACAGCACAAACAAGGAGTAACATACTGACCCTCAAAATGGTACACATAGAAGGGAATACTTGAAAAAATCTTGGGTAATACTCTGTGCCTTGAAGGGCTCATATTTGTTTCAATTTGACAGCACCTGTGGGTACAGTGCTTGAAAACCAAGCCTGTTAAGAGCTGGAGAGGAAAAATTAGGGGGAGATTCTGTGAGGATGGGCACAGTTTGATTCTGGCAGAGAAGTTGATTTCCAAAATTGGGCTTTTTCATCTGAATGGTCTATAGAGGCTTCAGAGATAATTAGGAATCTGTGACCAAAATCAGACTCTGGTGTTGATTGGACTTCTATGATTTGACTTCTCAAGAGTGGGTTTTGTGGGTATGCCTGATTTTCAAACCATGATAAGACTATGGAGAAAAAGAAAGAGGAAAGGAAGGAAGGAAGGAAGGAAGGAAGGAAGGAAGGAAGGAAGGAAGGAAG
>PVKC010023621.1:0-17188 GCA_004027635.1 Crocidura indochinensis
CGCCACCGCCCGGCTGAATTACTCTTTTGCAGACACCACATAGTTTCTGCCAATTAAACTGTGCTGACAATTTCTGTCTTCCAATTCGCCTAAATTTCCATGTGATCTATCATTTGACTTTTTGTTTTCCAGTTATACTATTGATTTCATGCCCCTTCATTCCTTTTTTCCTACTACATTTGAATTAAATAAATTACTTTTAGGATTTTATTTTAATTAGCCTGCTATTTTTCACACAACTCTTTTATTATTATTTTAGTGCTGCTCTACAAATTATAATAAGCATACTTAATTTTCCTCTCTTTTTGGTGAAAGGTAATGTCAGAAAATGAAATATCTGTACTTTCTTTGTTTTTAATTCTTCAAAATCTCAGCGATAGTTTCTTTTTCTGAAAATTATGCCATTTTTGGTGAGCTTAGTTACAGAGTAAGCTATTGTTTTTATTCTAAATTATCATAAAGATGCTTACAAATAAGATTGCTTTGTCTGCCATCATATCCCTTTAAATTGCAATTGCTTTATGCTTATTATTTTTATAGAAAAAAAGGTCTCTTGGAGAATTAACTTTGTTTTTTTTGTTCATCTGAAAATGTCATTATTTCACCTTTATATCTGAAATTATGTTTTCTTCAGAGAATAGTCTAAGCTGACAGCTGTTTTTGTTTGACATTTTAAAAATTTTATTCCACTGTCTTCCAGTGTTTGTTCTGAGAAGACATTGTAATTTGTACATTTGTACCTGTAGATGCAGCGAGTCCTTTTTTCCTATTCTGTCAGAATTTTTGTTATCTTTTGTTTTAGATGTTATATTTACATATATACTGTCAAGATTCTTGTGATTTTTTTTATATCAGTTTGGCACAAAATTTCAAGGTTTTACTGCTCACTATTCTACAGAGGCATATCAGAACTTGCTAACTCGTTAGAATTTTAGAACTTTAGGGGTCCAGATAAGGTGCTTCCTTTGCACACTAGACTGAAAACCTCAAGTATAGGGTCCCCTGTGCTCCATCAGGATTGGTCCCTAAGTACAAACCCAGGAGAAAGTTCTAAACAGTGCTACACTAAAATGAACTACATTGAAAAATAAAACTTCAAAACTTTTCATCACTATTTAGATGTCAGGTTTACTGAATTCTGTTACTCTTTGATAGTTATATGTCACTGAAACTCTTACTTTTCTTCTCTCTCTGTTATCCAGACATTGTATATCAGTTATATTCTATCAAGTCTTGACTCTCCCTGCATTTCATATGTGACGTTTATGTTTCTCTTAAATTTTTTGCTTCTAAGATCATATTTTAATTCCTAGACTATTATTTTAGTCATAAATGTTCATGCTGATATTTCCTGTTTATCTATTCGATTTAGACATATTTTTCATTGCAATTTTCAGCACATTTGTAATATCTCCATTAAACTCATGTTATATAATTCATTATCTGGGTCATTTCTGGATCTGTTTCTTTTCTAGTCTTTCCTCTGAATTATGCAGCTGTTTATTTTAGAGGCGTATTGAATAATTATGAAACATGCAAGGTTGTAACTAGACTTTATTTATCATGATGTTGATTATTTTTATTAAGCAGATAATGTGACAATATTCAAAATCTATTCTTTCTCACATTGAAGTAGCAGCAGCTAAAATCTTTTGAACGTTTTTTAGTGTTTCCTGAGCTGGGGAGTATTTATCCCTCAAACACATTAATTGAAAGTCATCTTGCAGTTTTCCCAGAATTGATGCACAAAATACAATGCCCCCATCTTAATAGTTTTTCCTTTATATGATCCACCCCCTTACTCTCCATCTAGTTTGATAGCCCTTAAGCTCTTCTCTCCAGTGCTTGAAACTAGTGTACAGCAGAGGATTCCAGTCAAGATGGACCGTTGTAACTTGCTTAATTTAACTGGGACATGCCTTAGGAAAAAAAAAAAAAAGCCTTATCAACAGGAAACTCAACCAATCCCATTTCCTTCTCACAAGGTTCACTTTCCTCCAGTTTATGTTTGGTCTTTAGTTCTCTTCAATGAGTTCAGAGTTATTTTTTAATGTATTGTCAAGAGTTTCTTTCTGTTATCTCATGTAGGGTTGCTTCGATAGCACTGCTCAAACTCTGCCATTCTACCTAAGGGAGAAACTTGACCACATTTCTGGCTATTGTCTTTGAAGAACTCCAAGTCCCATGGCCTCAGCAGAAATTTTCTGGGGAGAGGGCAAAAATGGTTCTTTTAAGAAAAATTCTCCTTGAGCATGAAATAGATGTCTTCCCTTATGTAGCAGTGCATATTAACCTTCTTTTCTCTCTTAGTTTTATATTAAATCAGAAAAAAGAAGATATGCCATTATGCTAGGTGGTGGGGAGTATGAGGATGTGACACCCATAACATGATGCTACTTATGAATATATAAATGCTTCAAAGCCTCTGTAAAACAGCATAGATTGAATGCAAATGCCTATCTACTTCCTTCCGACATCTCACAAAGCAATGACAGACAAGGAATTAAAAATAACTCACAAGGACAAAAAGGGAAGACAGAAAGCAACCAAAGGAACATTTCAATACGTGGGAAATACTTTGAATGTTAGTACCTGCTTTAGTTGAGAGAATGCATAGATCCTACTCTTTTTTTGTGTGTGTGGCTTTTGGGTCACACCCGGCAGTGCTCTGGGGTTACTCCTGGCTCCATGCTCAGAAATTGCTCCTGGTAGGCACGGGGGATCATATGGGGCACCGGGATTCGAACCGATGACCTTTTGCATGAAAGGCAGACGCCTTACCTCCATGCTATCTCCCGGGCCCCAGATCCTACTCTTTTTAGAAAGACAGCCCCCCAAAAAAAGTCAGACAAACAACTATTTCTACGTAAAACTGCAAAAAATCTTTGGAGATTGGAGACAACTTCTTGGAAAGGCAAGTGTGCAAAATCTGAGACTGCAAACTGAAATGTTGACCAAGCATTGTTAAAAAGGAAGTTAAAGTCATCATATTCCCTCTTCAAGTCTTTCTATCCAGAGAAGCCTGGAGTCTATTTTTTATAAAGGTTCACCAGTCTCTGGATTTGGAAACAATAAGCACCATTGAATATGGAGGGTGAGTTTCTGTGCTGAGCTCAGAATAACAGGAAAATGTGCCCACTAAAGAGAGATGGTTCCAGGAAGATTTGCAGTCATGCATACATATTTGAGCTTTTGGGCTGGTGAAATGCCTTCTGAAAAAAAACATCAGTCCATCCCAAATTAAATACCCAAAGTACCAAGTTTTAATCTGTGTGCCTATGAACTTGAATGAGAGCAATCGAGTTTGCTTTCACTAACCTCTGAAAGTGAACATTTCTGTCCTTTCTGATTGTAGATCACAAACTATCAGAATACTGGTAGTTCTTCTGACTTCATCAATAATAGAATAAATAGTCAGTTTTTTCTCATGTCTACACTATTTACACTAATATTTACACTATTTGCACTAACATTTGCATTATTATTTTCACAGGTTGAAGATATGACTATGAGGCTTAGTGCTTCTTTATTCTTAAAGAAATACATTTTGGTATATCAACGTTTAATTTTTATTACTTTTATGTAAATGAATCATACATTTAAAAATACATTTTTCTAGATTAGGGTCTGCAAGCTTTATCATATTGCTAGGGCATCCTCTTTTTTTTGGTTTTTGGGTCACACCCGGCAGTGCTCAGGGGTTACTCCTGGCTCCATGCTCAGAAATTGCTCCTGGCAGGCACGGGGGGACCATATGGGGCACTGGGATTTGAACCGATGACCTTTTGCATGAAAGGCAAACGCCTTACCTCCATGCTATCTCCTGGACCCCATGGAAACCTCTTTTTTAAGTCAATCTTTTAAGTATAGATACTAAGATTTGGAAATATCACAAATCATAAGCAAAAGAATGATTCCCATAGAAGCAACAGTGTCACAACTTAGGTAAATCACTTTCTATTTAAAATGAAGCTTTTCTTAGCCTAATTTGGAAAGGATTTGACTAAGAACGAATATCTCAGGACAGACTTTACCATGAAAGCAATAGATAGCATTAAACAAAATAGAACAAAATCCGTAATGGAGGAGAGAAGGTAAGAACATACACAAAGGAAAGAAACACCATGATTATTCTCAGAGATTTATATTTATTCCATAAAGCAGGCCAAGATACTGTATAGAAAAGAAGATAAAGGAGCTCTTGGAAATCGAATTATATGAATATTTCTCAAAAGTTCATGAAGCAGTTGGAAATAACAATGAAGACCACATCATTCTTTGCCTCCTTCTAGGAAGTAGAGGAAAAAAATCCAAGTGATAGAATAATGTTTTATCTATTCTACCCATTTTTCATTTATGAAACATAGGACCTTCTTAATTAGCAACTCTGATCCTTACTTTTGTACATTATTCCTTGACTTAAGTACAGGGTTTCCATTAAGTCCACTTACCTATGCAATGACAGATGCCTGGAAATAGAAGTTTGAAAATGCTTTGCTTGCTAACAGAACAGCAGTCATTTATTCTTTCCATAGACTGCAGTGTCTGATAAGTTAGGGTTCATCTCTCATGTGCTACACTCTTGTGGGTCACCAAATATTTCTATCTCTTTTTGTACCAGCTTCCTGGAAACATACTGTAGCCTTCATTGTTCTCTCTCTGCTGTGTGTTGATGTTAAACATTGCACTGTGACTTGCTGTGGCCAGTAAAATGTGAAGCGCCTTTGCAGAGAAGTTTTCAGCATTGGTGTATTACTTGGTGCCTGCTTTATTCTGTTATTGTCAAGTTGTGCCAGACTGAAAGGCTGAGTTCTAGTACAGGACAAATACTCTTTCCTGCCAACCCAAGTTGGCTCTGAAGCTTGAACTAAACAGGAAGCCTAGGAAATTGCTTTGTAACATAGTTTGGTCATGTAAACTAGTCTATCATCGACTTCATCCTGCATCTGTCCTTTCTCTATTATAAGTTAGGAACTAAAAATGCCAAACAGAAAATAAAGAGAGGAAGCCAGCTCTCCTTCTGAGACTTAATTATAGATAGATAGATAGATAGATAGATAGATAGATAGATAGATAGATAGATAGATAGATAGATGGATGGATGGATGGATGGATGGATGGATGGATGGATGGATGGATGGATGGATGGATAGATAGATAGATAGATAGATAGATAGATAGATAGATAGATAGATAGAGATAAATTGATAGAATATATAGGTAAAATATATATTATATACTCTAAGTCAGGAGTCCTCAAACTTTTTAAACAGGGGCCCAGTTCACAGTCTCTCAGACCATTGGAGGACCAGACTATAGTAAAAACAAAAATTATGAACAAATTCCTATGCACACTGCATACATGTATATATTAGTATACTATGTATACTAATTACTATTGCATATACTATGTGTACTATATAGAGTATAGTATATAGTTCTGCATTAGTATATATAGTATATATTATAGTATATATGTTACTGTATATACTATATGCAATATAGTATATATACAATATAGTGCAATGCATACTATAGTGATAATATATGTATGGTATTTGATGTATATAATAGTTGTATATACAATACATATTATGTATATGTACTATATAGTAGTATATATATACTGTAGATAGGCTACATATGTATAAATTATTTTCTCTAGTTGATAAATTCTTCCAAAAGCTGCTTCTATATTCTCCAATTAATCCATATATGTGTATCCATTACAGTTTATTCCCAACATGATTCCCTTACATTCACTTCTCTAGACCTTATGCATCAAGTCTGACTTTGTCACTACACCTAAACTCTTTCCTCTTAGTGCTTGCAATGATGAGTGTTTATAATAACAAGTTCTTGCTCTTCTCCAGTCCCTGTGTGCATAAGAGCTCTATTTAAGTAGATTCTCAATAAACACTTAGTGCATCAAATAAATAAAGCCTTAGGAAAACTGAAGGTGAGAATTCAGAAGAGATTAGGTATTTTGGGAATGCAAAGGTAAATATCAAGGTGAGGATGAAAGTCTATAAAAGCCTGAGATTTACGTGTCCAGGTAACATCAAGAAGAAGATTTATTTCCATTCTGGTGCCCCAAGGCTGTAAGTGTTATAAATGTAGTGAATGAAAATCAAAGGGGGAAAAGTTATCGTTTTTAACCGAAGTGTTGGATTTTTTAAAAAGCAAGCCTTATGGCCCTTTTAAGTCACATTAGAGTGAGTCCTACCAGGCTTTTCTAAAATAAAGCCCTCTGATGTAGGGAGGAAAGTTGTTTGAAATGTGTTAAGGTGGCTTATACCTTCCACAAGTCTTAAGCTCCTTCCTGCTTGCCAGATTTTGAACTGTTATCATTGGACTTTGTCTCTCTTTGATAAGAAACACTATTTCTTAGTTCCTGGAGATTATGCAAATACCCATTGGTTCAGAATATAATTAAATATTCAAAAGAAAACTAGGGTTTAAAATCCTATGTTTGATCTGCTTCCCTTTTCCATGCTTCTTTGGCAATATAATGCTAAAGTGGCAAATGTGGCATACAAATTTGCTATTACAAAATTGCATAGGGACCTTTGGACTATTCTACAAAGGTATTTGCCTGAGTTCAGTTCTTGACTCTAATGGGGACACTGAGACAGCCACCAGAGGGGAATGACCGCAGAGTCATTGCATTACATATTCAAAAACCAAAATATTCCTAGAGCTCCTAATACAAAGAGACCTATATAAAATCTGGTCAATAAACAAACAAATAATAAAACCCAGTTGAGAATCTTGGCTTAACTTTCGAAACATTGATCTAGGTACTAAGAAGATTTCATTTCTGTTCTCTCCACCCAAAAACGACCAATAAACAAGAATTTCTCAATAGTAAAATTCTTCTGAGCTGAGTCCCTTCTGTTCTCCTTTCATGACTTTCCGTTCTTTTTTGTAACTTTATTCAGCAGAGAATTCTCTTATGTTAGGCTCTTCTTTCATTCAACAGTGATACTTACTCTAGGACAGGCTATCGATACCATTTTGCTCTAGCACGGACCACTTCTTTTTTTTGTTTGTTTGTTTTTGTTTTGTTTTTGGGCCACACCCAGTGACGCTCAGGGGTTACTCCTGGCTATGCGCTCAGAAGTCGCTCCTGGCAGGCACGGGGGACCATATGGGAACCGGGGGATCGAACCGTGGTCCGTCCTAGGCAAGGCAGCAGACACCTTACCTCCTGTGCCACCTCCCGGCTCCCACACACGGACCACTTCTAAAAGTTGTAATACAAGTAAACATATTTCCAATGACCAGGAAGAAGCAAGTTGAATGCATACATGAATGAATATAATAGAAGTTTCAGGTAGGAAATATTTCTATTACAGATATTTGATAAAATAGAAAGTGTCTTATTTTCCTTTCATAGGCAAGGGATAAAACTCATTACCTTTTAAAACCAATGCAAGTAGCCATTATGGTACCTATCAATATATATGAGAAAGCATAGTATTAAAATAATTAATTGATTTCTTGTCATTAGGGACTCATTTGAATCTACTCTGGAGCAATTTGATGCCCCAGCAGCAATAGGGCCTCCCCTGGGGGAGACTTCGATTGCTTGTGCTGGTGCAGAACGCAGGTTTCGAGGATGGCATCCAAGGTTTAGGGTGGGATGTCATAATCCTATTAACGAAGCCTAAGTACTTAATAATAATTTTCCATATTGGTGCCTACAGTGGACTGGAGAAACCAGTATCTAAGTAGTGATCTGGGCTATCATAAGGAGAGGTTGGTTTTCCCCAAGGTTAAATAGAGCTTTAGGGAGTTGAGAAGTTACCAGAGAGAGGAGCTATATGTAATGGGCTCCCCAACAAAACTAAGGCTCTTTATGGAAGGTGGATGTTGGTAGCAAATAATCAAGATGTCTTTCCTTCACCAACTTTCTTCTCAAATTTCAGTTCCTCACAACCAAGGTTCTATCTGTCAAAGCCAAGTAGAAGTTAGAGGCCGATCTACTGAGTGTTTGTTATGACTCTTGCCTTTTTAACTACTGAGCAAATTAGAGAGAGTGAAGGATGAGTTGGAAAGTGCAAAGATAATATTAAGCATATTAACACATTGTATAAATGCAGTCTTTGGCTCCTGACTCTGAAACTAAGTATGACAAAGTGAGAAATTAGTAGCAACTGGTACTTATATATTAATTTCACTTTATTTAAACCTTATTATATAAAGGAACTTTACTTATTCCTTGGAATGCAAAGAAATATGACAGTATTTTTCTGCCTTAAGAGTTGTAATTTGTGAAGAGTTGAAGTCAGACAAATAAACAAGCAAACAACAATACATTAGTGTTACTAGTCAAATATTGATCCAATATTTTACAAAGTCTAATGTTTTGACACTCTGGTGGAAAAATTACATAAACTTATTTGAAATAAATGTGAGTGGTTCTAAATTTAATATATACACTTGGATATTATGGCAATTAGAACTTGACATACTAAATTTTATATAATTTATATTAATTTTAAAGCAATCAATTTGAGTCCAAAATTTTTTATTAAAAACTTTTGAACTGAAATATAAAATACCAATAATTTATTTAACATAGCTTATTTAAAAAGCACTCTTATTTTGCAAAGTTTAAGTGTTTCCTGGAGGACTAAACCTAAATATAAAATGCAAAAACTTCTATTCAGTTGTTCCTCACACTCATAATCCACATACAATGCTCCAACTGTGTATACTTGAAACAGGTAGATTGTTCTCAGTAAAAGATTTACAATAAAAGTGGTAACAGTGAAAAGCATATGTCTTGGTCAAACCATCCTGTTTCACCCAACCATCCTGGCAGAACAGAAAATGCATTTTGACCTTAGGAGTTTCTGATTACTACCTCTGAGGCAGAAATCATTCTAAATGAGAGAAAATACAATTTTAAAACTAGAGATTTTTGCATAGGAAGGCGCTTTCTTCTGATGTTTAGAGTCATTTACTTTGGTTCTATTTCTTCATTTAGTCAATATTAAAACCAAAAAAGATAGGAATAAGCAATAGAACTCTTTACAGCTGAAAGGGGTAAATAAAAAAAGTATTTTCTCCATTGCTGGCTCAAGACATTATTCAAATTTACCTCTCCTGTTCCCAATTTGTTCCAAAGGTTTTGCCAAGAGAGAATAAGTGGCTTTGGCTGGTTATGTTATGTAAACTAGTGTTTCCTAACACAGTTTTGCAAGATTTTTATTTCCAGCACCAACAGCAAGCATTGAACTCAAAATCTGTTCACATACTCACATACTCCATTGCAACCAAAGCCATGTTGATACAATTGGTGCTTATAGTATGTACAAAATTTCTACATTACTACAGGAGTTGACAATGGTGGTGGATTGTTCTAGAAATATTATATACCTAGAATTCAACTATCAATAACTTTGTTAATCATGGTTCTTTAGCTAAATAAAAAAGACTTTAAAATATATAGACAAAATTTTTGCATTAAAATATTATTTTAGGACAACAGAATAATAATATGATCTGTTTAAGAACTTCTGAAACCTCACCATTTTTCAGCTCTTGTAGCTTTTTTTCAAATCTTGTAGCTTTCACTGTAATAAGGGACAAATCTAAGCTTCTTATTCTTCCCAACTGTACAGCTTGAATTGACTCTAGTATTAAGTAGAAGCCTGTTCATTAGTTTACCATAATTATAAAATTGTTTATCAATACTTAGATGTTGTGTTCCTCTCTGTCACTCAACAACTTTAATGTTTAATATGATTTTTAAAACCAACAACACTAAGCCTCACTGACCTCTGTCAAAAACACTACTTCCTGTAGTAGATAATTTTAAATTAAGTGAAATAGAGATTGATGATAGTATCATATTTGCTTTGACTGTTGACAACCATATTCCTTAATATATTTGGAGCTGTTTATAGTTGTCATGCTATTGGCTAGGCCAGCCTGATTCTGCCTTAGTGAACATCTATTCACAAACATTGCTCATGATTATTATTGGCTCCAGCAAAACAATATTTATAAAAATCTAATTTATTTTAGTCAATGGCAACAATGATTATTTATCTTTAAAATGCCAATAAAAGTTGTGGCTTATCTATGAAGTATATGCTTAAAATAAGACTTGAAACATAGTGAATTAATATAAATATCATATATTTATATAAATGATTATGCTTATGCATAATATATACATAGTTATATGTGGTATATAACATTTTATGTTTTAGATGACATATATCATGATACATAAGTTCATATGTAAGTTAATATGTCTTTATCAACAAAACAAATGTTTGTCCTGTTTACAATATGCTCCAGTATTTCATGTAATACTTACTATATGCCTTTCAAAAAATTCTGAAAATTGCTGTAAGAATATATGTTATATCAAATAGAGAATTGAGTTTGAACAAATTGTCACCTTTACCATTTATTTACAAAATGACCTTTTGGCAAGTTACAAAACTCCTTTGAGCCTTGTTTTTCTTTTTTTCTTTTTCTTTTTTTCTTGTTTTGTTTTTTGGGTCACACCAAGCAGCGCTCAGGGGTTACTCCTGGCTCTATGCTCAGAAATCACTCCTGGCAAGCTCCGGGAACCATATGGGATGCCGGGATTTGAACCACCGTCCTTCTGAATACAAGGCAAACGCCTTACTTCCAGGCTATCTCTTTGGTCCCTAGCCTTGTTTATCGTATGACTAGAAATACCTATTAAATTGTGAGAACGAAGTTCGAGATGTAAAGGATCCTTGCATAGAATCACTGAGAGGATTCAAAATTGATTTGAACTTTACCTGTGTGCCTTGGTCATTGCTAATAAATGACTGTGAAAATGAGTTCTTTTTGTCCATATGCCCTATAAAAGTGTTTTTTGAAAGAGATGTTTTTACCGTATTTAAATAATTTGACTTCTGGTGAAATAGTTCTTGTTTTTTGTTTTTTAAATCTTTATTTAAGCACCATGATTACAAGTATCTTTGTAATTGGGTTTCAGACATAAACAGAATACCCCCCTCACCAATGGAAAGACTTAAGATATTTATTTCAATATTTCTTGTTCTTTGAAGTATTTCTTCTTTGATGGTTGTTATGATACCTAATAGCTTCTCAGCAGTAAATTGCATTGTGTTTTAACCAGGAGAAATAGTTAAATAAGCTTGAACTGAATCTTAAATTTCTCTTTCCTCCATCTTCATATTTGTAGCAGCAAATTTCTAGAAAATATTAATCAACATTTTATCATTCATAAAGTGATATAAAAGACTTTCCAGGCAAGCACTGAAAGTTTGAACGTGTGATTTTAGGTATTTGCCAAAATGATAATATTTTGGCATAAAATAAATATTTCTATTTCTAGTCTGTCAAAATACACTTAGGGTGGTGATATTTGTTTCTTTTTGATTGACAGTGACCGGATTCCTACCAGAATAGTTCTGGATTTATACTAATTTTAAAATTTGATGGATTTTTTTCATTATCCTTATTTATATAGTTGCTATAATTTAATTTTTTAATGTCTGATATTTTTATAAAATAGTTTATGTTTTAACCTTCATTATCAATAGCTTGGTGGGAATATGACATCCCCTGAGATTCAACAGGTGGACAGAATATCTCATCATTAAGATGGTCCATTCATTGAACAAAGAATTCCACTGTAACTTGCAAAATATTCTGGTATTACCACACTGAATTTAGCTTTGAATATTGGCAGCAGAACTTGGGTAAAATAGCTATGTTTTTGGAAGATCTCAACTTTCTTCAGATATAATTCATATGGCCATATTCATTTAAAGAAAAAAACTCACAGAAACAGCAATGAAAGAGTATATTCTTCCCAATATTTTTACTGGTCAAATAATTCAGATACTGGTATTGAGCAATCATCAATTTTCCATATAATCAAAGATTCCTACATTTAGAGAGAATATAAATGTCTACTTGTTAGATATTTATTCAAGTTAGCATTCTAACATCTGAGTTTTAGAAAACATTGAGTGAGAAAAAGAAAAATGATTTGACTTCATTTGCTTCTATAAATTGGACTATTTAACATATTAAAATATACAAAGTTGGCCACCTTGCCCAGTTCTACAACTAATTTAGGAAAAGAAAAAAACATGATACTCCAAATTGTCCTAAGTAAAACAGTCCAGGTTGACAATTATTGGCCTTCTCTGAATTGGAAGATTCTTCCTCACTTAGCCTGAAGGCACAGCAGCCTGCAACCACACATAACAGCTTCCAATAGAGAAATAATCCAACTCTACTACTGAGTCTCATTAAGATGCCAAAACAGCAAATCATTACAGCTTTCATAGCCTTGCATATGCAGCCGCACAACACCTCCAAATTATATAATACTATCAGCCTAGTTTGATGACTAACAAAGCTAATGGTAATGTGCAGAAGACCATCAAACTCAAATAGCACCAAAGGCTGCAATAACAACAACCAGTCCATAAAATCCTCAATGACGTCAGTAATATCACTGTAAGATATAACGATTTGACAAATTAACTTTCACTGATCTAAGTCTTGATAATTTTATTTTCCTTTTTGTTCTAAAAAATACATGAAATAAATGTCTTGTGTCTGCTAAGTGGGGAGACAAGGTTGGTATGTGAGAAACTGAGGACATTGGTGAAGAGAAGATCACACACTGGTGTCGAGATTGGTATTTGGAACATTTAATGCCTTAAACAACTAAATTATGAACAACTTGGTAAATCATAGTGTTATAATAAAAGATATTTTAGAAATAGTTTAGTGTAAACTTATTAGGTTATACTACTTTATGCTTGGAAAAACAAAATGAAGCATTTAAAACCATACTACTTAAGAAATATGCTGTTCTATTTTCAGTCCAAGTCAAGCCTACTTATTTCAGTAATATTTTGGCCTGCGGATAAAGAGTAGAACTGGCAGTGATTCTGTCCTTCAACTCTGCTTCTAATTTACTCTGAAAGTCCAAATACCATATATTGTGTTTTTTGGACATAACCAAATTCTGCAAGGAAGCCATTCCCCTTTTTCTGGACATTCATGATATGAACGTACTAGTAAAGAAAAGAGACCCTTTTCAGCCTTGAGATTGATTTACTTTATTATCAGGTTCATTATGAATGATTGACATGAACATGATTCCTTTTATGCAAGGAAATAACTTCTCTAAGGCATATATTGAGAATTGACAGGATCAACTTGTTTAGGAGACATATGAGATGTTCCTAAATTTAAATGTTCCTAATATAGTTTCTGAATGGTAAGAGCATTCACTTTTTTTTTTGTCTAGAGCACCAAAGAAATAACAGGAATAATTATGCTATTCTAAAGAGGAAAACTAAATACTAAAAGGTGAAAAGCTTTACCTATGGTCTATATTATCATATAGTAAATGAAAGCTAGTAGTAGGAGTTAAAAATCAGATAAATATGTCTATGCGCAAAAAGGAAGAGAAGAAAAATAATAATACACAAGTATAAGTCAAGGCTGTATCTCTATAATTGGGAAAGCAGAGATGATGATATTACTGGTTTGAGATTAAAACTTTGTTTTCTAAATTTTCTAATAGGATACAGAAATGGAATATATATATCCAAAGCTGGAATTGGAACTTAAAAATGCAAAATGCTTATTAGTTACTTAAATTGTAACTTACAAAACCATATTCACCAAACTATAACTTTCAGTGGTTACCATGATCTTAGAAGAAAGGTAGCTATTACATTAAAATAAGAGTTCTGTGATATACTATCATAAAATCGTTTATTCACAAATTAGATATTGGCAAGCTAAGGCAAACCTCAGCCCTGGATAGCAAACCACAGAGTTAGAAGAAAATAATTTTAAGTATAGGCAATGGTTATAAAGGCTCATGTGGCTCAGACCAACCTAGAATACTTCTAATTAGCAAGCTGACCCTTTTAGAAAAAAAAAATAAGCTTCCTTTAAACTTAGTACATAAAAGTATTCATTGAATCTCTCATGTACATGGAAGAATAATGTTGCTTAATTAAAAAGTTGTAGTAGAGCTCAAAAAGAAGAAATATTTTACTGACAAAAAATAGAAGCACTTAGAAAAATATAGAGGTCATAGAATGAGTGACAATAAAGGTCTGATAATGAAGGTAAAAAGATTCACCACACAAATATTAAATAAAAGAAAGCTTGGTATTTAAATTTAATTAGACAAAATAGATTGTTAAAGTACAAAGGATTTTGAAAGCTGACTTGAAAATAAGCCCAGAAAAAATGTTACTCTTTTTTAAGAGATTATACTTGATAGTGCTTAAGGACTATCTTTGCCTAGTACTCAGGGACTGATCTCAATAGTGCTTGTGGAACCTATTTCCAAAGATCAAACCTTCGAATTCCACATGCAAAGCATGTGCTCTGTGTCATGGATTCAGAGTTGATACTTCTTGTGGAAAAAGAACAATCCACCAGATTAATTATCATGAAGACAGGACATAATACTAACCCTATGCATCTAGTAATATAACCTTGAAATTCATTAAGGCAAAAGTTGGCAGCATTTTAAAGGGAAATGTATTCCCTATAATGACAAGGGGATATTTTAACACTTCAGTATTAATATTCAGATTTATATTTTATAAATATCCAGAAGATTAACATACTGATACATATGCCCATAAAATTTACTTGCACCAGAAACCACAGTTCACTTTTCTTTTAAGATTAAGTTTTTTATAAAGTTGAACTACAAAAAAATGTAGATATATTCAGAGAAATCAAATAATTAAGATCATCCAAAATACACTTAAAGTTAAATAGCAAAATATTAGTATAGTCAAAATAAAGCAACCTTAATTTAGAAACTGAAAGAGAGATATCATTCCTAAATAAACTACAGATTAAGAGAAAATCTGAATGAAAATTACAAAATGATTTGAATTCAGTGGCATCATAAAGCACTTTATAAAGTTCTCTGAAATGCAAACTAAACTAATCTTAAAAAGATTTAAATAGTTAAGCATTCAGATCAGGAAGTCTGAAAGTAATAGAGTTTCACAAAGAAAATAGAAGGAAAAAATAATAAAGACATTTTTTCCACAGCTAATTGGAATGTAAATCAGTAGAACATTTGCCACACAGCAGAAGGAACTTTTTCAATGATATTTTTTTATTTGAGTGTTTAGTCATGAGGGAAGAAGAATCCAATATAAATCCCAAAACATTCCCCTAGGAAAAAACAAATATATAAATCGTAATCTGTACATACAATGGGATACAGTGCAGTAGTTAAAAGGAGATTGTACTGAAGTTTTCAAAATCAAGTTCTGAACAACTTATAAGAAATTATAATAACATAACAAATTACTCTATTATTTATGGGTGCCTATCCTTAGAAAGACTTAAATGTGACTAGCTAAAGCCCAATTTCCCAACTGAAACTGCTGGGGAATATATTAGGGAAAGAAAAACAAGTATTTTTTTAAATCGCCTGTCTCGAAGAGAGGCAGGAAGGTAGGGGGAAAAGGGAATGAGGGTATTTGTGGTGGGAAGGTTGCACTGGTGAAGAAGGTGTGTACTTTTTATGACTGAAATCTAGCTACAAACATGTTTGTAATCATGATGTGTAAATAAATATATTAATACAAAATAAAAATTTTAAAAAGAAAGCAGTTATTTTTCTGACAAATAATTGAGACAAAACTGACAAAATGCTCCAGGCATTTTGTCCTCACTGATGCCATTTTTGTGCAAAATGTAAATTACAAAATATATTTTAAGATTTCAGAAAAGAACAAAGAAAACAGGAAGAGAGAAGGGAATGTGAAGGAGGGAGGAAAAGGAGAGAGGCAGAAGAAAGGGAAAAGAAAGAGAGAGACAGAGCAGGAAAATACCGGAAATGAACAAGGCTCTCCAGTTGTTAGACATCTGAATCCAACAGAATTGTGTCAAGTTCAATGAAGCCTTTATTTTACCAATATGCATTTCTAGGTTTCAGAATCTCTCATAGAACTTTTTGCCAAAGAAAAGAAATTTTATAGGTACAAACCATAAATCTTTATCCTGCTATCCTCAGCATCAATTTTGTTAGGGATGTCCCAACATTGAGTATCAGCCATCTTTGAAACTAGAGTTACTTTTAGAATTTGGATACCCAAACTGATTCTAGTTCATAGTAAAAACTTTTTAAAATAATATTACATTTTGGAGGAAGGGGACTGAGAAGCACTCTTGGGGTGCTCAGTGAACTGTATGTGGTATTGGTAATTGAAATAGGGTGAGCTTTGTGCAAGGCAAGCCCCTGAGATATCTCTCCAGCCTTATGATTTTTTTTTATTTTATGTAATGTCAACTCATAAATTTGGAGATATAAAATGTTTAAATTTAATAATATATATACATACATATACTGTTGTGTGGTCAATTAAGGAGAAAGATTTATGCAGAATGGTTTATTTCATATGTGGAATATAAATAAACATGATAACAGAAATCAAATGGCCAAAGGAAACAGAACTTGAAAGACGAGATTACCAAAAGGGGATATGAGGTGGGTTGTGCAGTGGGCAGGCATAGGTGGGAGGGTACCTTGGCATATTAGTAGAGGAAGTCAGATTTTCGCAAATGTGATGTTGGAACACTGTATGCATGAAACTCTATCATAGTTCTGTAAATCATAGTACCTTAATAAACATTGAATAAATATTTTACAGTATTTCTTATTGAGTCAGATGCAGTGTTTGAATTCATTTTCATTAACTAAGTGACTATTTACAATGGGAACTGATTCAGGTTCATGTATGCCTTTTGCATTTCTTTTTGTTTGTACTTGGTTTTTTGTTTCTTTGTTTGTTTGTTTGTTTTGGGGCCACAATTGTTGACGCTTAGGATTACTCCTGGCTATGTGCTCAGAAATCGCTCCTGGCGTGGGGGACTATATGGGACACCAGGGGATTGAACCACAGTCCACTTTAGGCTAGCAATTTCAAGGCAGATGTTTTACCTCTAGTGCCACCGCTCCAGCCCCCTTTTGCATTTCTTGTTCAACTTGCTGGTATTCTGTAATAATAGAAATATTCTATATCTGGATAAATACCCTTCATCCAATATGATAAAACTGAAATCTTCACCAAAAATATGGATATTGCATACTTGTAATGATTCTAGTACAACAGAGGGACTGAATTTTATTGAATTTTAATTACTTTACTAA
>PVKC010023622.1:0-17229 GCA_004027635.1 Crocidura indochinensis
GGATCTTTAGAGGGATCGCATTAAATCTGTATAATGCCTTGGGTAGTATTGCCATTTTGATGATGCTAATCCTGCCAATCCATGAGCAGGGTATGTGTTTCCATTTCTGCATATCCTCTCTTATTTCCTGGAGCAGAGTTTTATAGTTTTCTTTGTATAGGTCCTTCACATTTTTAGTCAAGTTGATTCCAAGATATTTGAGTTTGTGTGGCACTATTGTGAATGGGGTTGTTTCCTTCATTTCCATTTCTTCCTTATTACTATTGGTGTATAGAAAGGCCATTGATTTCTTTGTGTTGATTTTGTAGCCTGCCACCTTGCTATATGTGTCTATTGTTTCTAGGAGCTTTTTGGTAGAGTCTTTAGGGTTTTCTAAGTAGAGTATCATGTCATCTGCAAAAAGTGAGAGCTTGACATCTTCCTTTCCTATCTGGATTCCCTTGATATCTTTTTCTTGCCTAATCACTATAGTGAGTACTTCCAGTGCTATGTTGAATAGGAGTGGTGAGAGAGGACAGCCTTGTCTTGTGCCAGAATTTAGAGGGAAGGCTTTTAGTTTTTCTCCATTGAGGATAATATTTGCCACTGGCTGTGGTAGATGGCCTTAACTATGTTGAGAAAAGTTCCTTCCATTCCCATCTTGCTGAGGGTTTTGATCAAGAATGGGTGTTGGACCTTATCAAATGCTTTCTCCTCATCTATTTATATGATCATGTGATTTTTATTTTTCTCATTGTTGATGTTGTGTATTATGTTGATAGATTTACAGATATTAAACCAGCCTTTCATTCCTGGGATGAAACCTATATATGATATTTAACTATTAAAATATATTCATGTCTAAAACTCATGTTTATTACCTGTCTATAACTCAATCATCAATAACATTATAAATTAAGGTTCTTTAAAAAGTAAATATATTAAGTCACATATTGTTAGAAACAATATAAAAAGAAGCAAAGTATTTTAATTTAATTTAATTTAAATTTAAGATGTCTTAAAGTACCTTTTCTTTATTTTACAAATTTCATTTGTAATTTATGCTTTTATTTTTTATAATATCTGTTTGTTTTTGTTTGTTTTCATTCTTAGGAGTGCAGTGCACTGTTAGTGCACTGGGCTAACTCCTGCCTCTGTGCTCTGGGATCATTCCTGGAACCTATCAAGTTTTTTGCTGTTTTTTTTTTAAGGGCCACACCCTTTTGATGCTCAGGGGTTACGCCTGGCCAAGCACTCAGAAATCATCCCTGGCTTGGGGAGACTATATGGGACACCGGGATCAAACCTTCCTTGGCTAGCGCTTTCAAAGCAGACATCTTATCTCTAGAGACACCTCCCGTCCCTAAACCTAAGAAGTTTGGGGGGTTGAAGATGGTTAATGAAGATGGTTAGTGCACCCAGGGGTCACTCCTGACTCTCTGCTCAGAAATCACTCCTGGCAGGCATGGGGGACTGTATGGGATGCCGGATTTGAATCACCATTTGTCCTGGGTTGGTTGCTTGCAAGGCAAATGTCCTACCGCTGTGCCTCTGGCCTCCTTATAGTAATATTTTAACCCAAATTTTGAGAAAGATAAATTTAGTCCCTTTCAGGAATTACAATTCTTATGTCCCGGGTCCGGGAGATAGCATGGAGGTAAGGCGTTTGTCTTTCATGCAAAAGGTCATCGGTTCGAATCCCGGTGCCCTATATGGTCCCCTGTGCCTGCCAGGAGCAATTTCTGAGCATGGAGTCAGGAGTAACCCCTGAGCACTGCCGGGTGTGACCCAAAAACCAAACCAAAACAAAACAAAACAAACAAAAAAAAACCAAAAAAACAATTCTTATGTCCCAGAGAATTCAAATCTAAATATAATCTTGTGGAGCTGGGTTGCAAATGGTATGAGAAATCTTATTGTATTGAAGTGAAAAAAATAAGATGGCTCATTTTGTAAATATTTGCCCTCCATTACTCTTGCCTTAATCTCCTCTCTTAGCAAGACTTCTAATTTCTTTATTTCTTTAGTCAATATTGAATCAATTAGTTTAAAAATATTAAGTATGTCAGATAAAGTTACCTGATGGTAAAATTCCTTATTCCTTATTTTATAGATGAGAAAGTTCCTCTTCTTAGACCAAATTTTTCAAGATTTTGCAAAGAAATTTTTCTTACTTCTTTATAAATACAGTCATGTTGTATGATATGTCAATACAAACAGAAATACAGAGATAGGTTGTTGTATTACTGATCCTACACTAATCAATAATTTGTGCCCCACCCTAGGGTGTGACCTGGTGATAGTATTGGATTATTACTTACTTGGTATTCTGCTCCCACCCTAGGGTGTTACCTGATTCTTGTCAATAAAAGCAAGGTTTTGAGGAAGGCTGGGGATCATTTTCTTCAGTCTTCTTCCATTGAAGAAAGCTGATATCTCCTGAAGCCTGACTACTTATGAGTTTTCTACCCTCCGCTATCCTGATCCCTCAGACCCACAGGTTGAACAGGGTGGCAGATGAGTGGTTTGTGCTGGAAGAGAAAGACTTCATCCTCTGTCCATCACCATCCAGCCCCATATTCTAAAATAGGTTAAAGCAATGCGTGGCCTTAATATATTAAAAATATTTTTGTAATATAATTATTTTATATATATTTCTATATATTAAAATTATTAATCAACCATTAATATTCTTTAATGTCATTATAATTAATTAAAACCATTAAACAACTCAACTCAAATTAATTAAATTAACATAATTAAGAGTAATTAGTGTTATTGAATAATTAATGCACATTGTTAATATGTATATTAAAGGCATTTTAATTAATGTACTAAATAACTTAAATAAATGTAAGTATACATAAACCATATATTCTACACTTTTTTTTAATGTAAAGCCTTCTCAAAATTTTTCACTGGGAAAAATGAGAAATGCCAGTTTAAATGTGAATAGAGTTAACTTCTGCCTAAATAAAAAGACTGGATTCATTTCCCCACAGTTCTTTCAATAACTATCTACAGTTGCTCTTAAGGTGTGGCCCCTGAATCACATCATTACAAACAAGGAAATTCTTAGAAATGTAATTTCTTAAATACCAGTTAAAGGCCTTCCTTTATCATAAATTCTAAGGAAAAGAAAGCAACCTGAATTTCAACAATTCTTGTAGGTGACCTAGGAAACATTGTGGAAAGGAAGTATCAAGTGTGTGTATTCATGCTATCTTTCATCCTTTAGACAAGTCTCTTTTAACAGTTCTCAAATTTTGAGAGTCATCCAGGAAGATTTCTATCTTCAATGCACAGACTGGACCCCAAAAAATTGACAAGGGGATCTGGAACCCAGTTAAAACACTTAAAAAAATTTCACAAAGATTTTTCAGGAAGTCAGCATTGATAATCACTAAAGATAGTGATAAAGATAGCTCAAAAATCTTATAGTAAAATTAGAATTATTCTTAACATTTTAAAATACTTGAAATGAAATGATCCTCCAAGAAATCCTAACCTCATGTCGCTATGGTAACATTTTTAAGAAATTAGTAAACTGTATTCATATCTCACTGTATATAACAAAATAAATAGCAGATGAGTAAAAATTTTAATGCTTCAAATGCCAAGTCTTTAAAATAATACACGTGAAATTTTACAAAAATGTTGAAGTGTAAAAGACTTCAGTAATGATCATGGCATCCCAGAAGCAAGAACAGGAAAGTAGATAAACACAAAAGTTAGTGCAGGCTGACATCATTAAATTCTAGTAGGTGGATTATATTATACATTGCTTTTCACTGAAATTCTAGAGTGAGTTAATCTAAGCAGAAGAATTAAATACCTAGAGGGAAAAGAATTCACAGTATACTGAAACTAGAGTTAATTTTTTGACCTTTCTGTGACACAGTTTGAGGCAGAGAAATATGAGAGAACAATCCTGTAGCAGTTTTGTCTGCCCAGAATGAAATTAAAGTTCTCTCAAGGGTAACCTGAATGTTAGAATTTTAGAGAAGAAAAGAACTGATTTCTATTTCCTGGCTGGAAGTCTGGGTTGAAAGATTTTATGACAGGAGTACCTATTATCCTCACACCAACAGGAAAGCAACTAGGATGCTTAAGTCAAGATGTTAAGGCAATTCCACCAATTCTGAGGCTAATGAGTGCATATGAAGGAGAAATTACCTTAAAAAGTATGTAGCTATAAATTCTAGAATTTATCTCAAGGATCCAGGGCATCCCCTGGTTTTAACAAGAAGAAATACCAGCAGATGGCAGCATGAACTATTATACAATTGAGTATCTGAGACAGTAAGGCCAACTATCAATGAATGCTAATACCCACCTCAGCAGTTACATATATAAACAAAACTCATCTAAAAAAATCCATTGCATTTCACCAACACCACAATCTTCAAAAAGGACCTTTAAATGCCTCCCAGGGGAAGTAGTGGTGGGAAAGCAAAGAGACTACTGAATTATCGCTTAAAATGGAAATGATTGCATTTGTAGTAGAGTGATTAAAATTCTCTGATAGTTATCAGGTCACATGAAGGATGCTAAGGGAGTGCTTGAAATAAAAGTTGAGATCTTCAAGGAGTATGATGAAAATGTTACTATTTTGCAGTCCTGAATATAAAAAGAAAATGACACATTAGTAATGTCTGCTTATCTCTGTCACTCTGAATAGACAGATAAAAAGAATAATCTTTTGTCAAAGATAAATTTTTTAATAGAAACAGAACTTAGCAATTTTGTTACCAATCAAAAGAATAATTGATACACTTTTTTCTTAGGATAATTATTAAAATTTAGTGTGATGATTATAAATTTGAAAATCATAAAATTAAGAATCACTTTAGTATTACTTCTTCATTTTCCAATCTAACATCTCAGTGGTCAACATTTTGGGAGGGTTGGTCACACCTGGGGGCCTTTAGGGGTTACTCCTGGCTCTGTGCTCAGAAATTGCTCCTGGCAGGCATGGGAGAACCACATAGGATGCAGGGAATTGAATCCAGGGTCTGTCCCAGGTCAGCAGCCTGTAAAGCAAACACCTTATCACTGTGCTAACACTGGCCCAGTAGTCAACATTTTGATACATTTCTTTGTATAAAAGACTTCAAAATATTTTTCATATTCAAATGATATATTTTTACATAACCACAAAGCTATTTCCTGAAAACTTAATTTTTCTTCAGTGTATTTTTCCACAGTGCAAAGCTAATATTCTTGACTATGACAACAGCTACTTCTACTTATATATTTTTATATACAGATTGGGTCACATTTTCACAGTGAAAATGGTTCTTCAGCAGAATTATTCAACAAAAATATCATTAGATTAGAAACGTGTACATTTTAAACCTTTTGATTTTTTTAAATCTTTTCTCATTTGTTCCACTCACCTGTCATTGAAATGCAAATGAGTGTTATCAGTTCAATGTCACTGTCAACAGCACTATTTCCATTTTATGTTAATGTTTCTCATTAGGTAAATTAAATTTATCAGTCTTGTTGCTATTTTATTTTGATACTTTAAAATATTTATTGGTCTTTGTATGAAATATTTCTCAGTTGCTATTAAATAGTCATCGTGCAGATATAATGTGTCAGGCTTTGGTATATATTAGGAACATATTAATGAAGCTAATTTTCAGTTCTCTGAAAATATGTAATGTTTTGACTTGTTTTGGGTTTTAATATTTGCAATTGCCTCTACTAAGAATATTCTTTCTTCCCTGGATAACTCATACCCTTTGTGTCTCAGGTTTAATGTTACTATTATTAGAAACCAATGAGCATGTATTCTTTATGTACTTCCTATGATAAGCTTTATTTTTTACATTTTGGTTTGGGGGTCATACCCAGCGGCGCTCAGGGGTTACTTCTGGCTCTGCACTCAGAAGTCTCCCCTGGCACGCTCAGGGGACCATATGGGATGCCGGGAACTGAACCACCGTCTCCAGGGTTGGTGGCATGCAAGACAAATGCCCTACTGCTGTGCTATCTCTCTGACCCAATAAGTATTATCATTTTAAACTATAATTTCATGTTCAATTCTCTGTCTCTACTATTCATTGGAAGTTTCTGACAACAGTGTTGCATATCACATTTGCATAAACTCTAATAAAACTATTTAAATTTAATATAGTCACAGATAATATATGCATTTAAATATTAAGCAAATATAAGACTGAATGACTTACTTTATGCAATTTATATTTTAATTATGTGTGCATATAAGTGCTCATAAAGTAGTTTCTAATTTATATTCCTTTGTTTTTTTAGCAACATATCATGTTTTCTTATAGGAGTGAAATCTATCAGTACATCCTTATCTTTGGCTTGGTGTTTTAATTATAAATTCAATGATGCTCTTTATTAGAATTTAAAAAAGTGCATCAAAATGATCCAAGTACAACATTAACATTTTCTTATTTCCCTTCTATGTAGCTATCAAGTCTATTTGCATTCTTCCAAATATTTTATAAACACAAATATAAAAATATGATATACTTATTTCTTTATCTTTAATTTAAGTGGGAAGGGTTGAACCATATCTATCTGTGCTCAGACCTTACTCCTGACTGAGTTCAGCTAATGTTCTTTGTGGTGCTGGATTTTGAACTAAGTTGGTTGATATGCAAGGCAAGACTTTAACCTCTTATGCTCTATCTCTGGTCCTTCTTATATTTTTTTAAAATTGTGAGACACTATGAGTAAATAATGTTATAAAACTTAGTTTAATTCTCTTATCTTGGCCACATTTTAGAAATGATAGGTTTTAATAGGGGTGACTTGTTAGAACTCATCTTAATAATTTAAATACTACTATAATGAAATATTCATATTTTGTTTCTACAGTTGACACTCATTTGATTGGTAATTTTATTTTACACTAATTTATACATATGATATACATGTTACTGAAAATATATTTAACCTTCCTGATATATTTTTAAATAATTTTTGTTTTGTTTTTTTGAGTGGCCACACCTGGTGATGCTCAGGGGGTTCTCCTGGCTATGCACTCAGAAATAACTCCCGTCTTTGAGGGACCATATGGTACTCCAGGAATCGACCCTGGTTCCTCCATCCCAGGTCAGCCAAGTGAAAGGCAAACACCCTACTGCTGTGCTATTGCTTTGGCCCCAAAACTTCCTGATATATTAATGTTTCAGTATATTTTAAGATTATCTTACTTTTCTGTATCCCACCCACTGTCAGCATGTGCAAGTTTCCTCTTCTAATTTTTTGTATTTATTTTATGCCATTAATTATTTTCTCTTTTGGGGGACACACCAATTTTGGATAATTCTTATCAACACAACATTCTTTTTTGGGGGGGGGGACACCCAGTGACGCTCAGGGGTTACTCCTGGCTATGCGCTCAGAAGTCGCTCCTGGCAGGCATGGGGGACCATATGGGGAACCGGGGGATCGAACCGTGGTCCGTCCTAGGCAAGGCAGCAGGCACCTTACCTCCTGTGCCACCTCCCGGCTCCCAACACAACATTCTTATCAACACAAAGAAGCATGTTATAATAAGTTCTTTCTTGAACAAAGAAGACAATAAAATATCTCTAAGATCAATTGCTTTCTTTTATTACAAGCCTGCTTAAAATAGTTTCCTGGGTTAATGTTTACTTCTCATATTCTTTAATCTACAAAATATTGGTTTATATTATTGCACCAAGTCTATTCTAGTTCAAACCACCTTTCCTCTCTATATTATTAAGCCACTTCTCTGTATTCATTATTGATTCTAACTTGATCTCTTCACAACAAACTTGTGCTTAATTTCTAGGATACCACATTCTTTAATAATCTCTATATCTTATTCCTTATTCCTTTCAATGTTTTATAGAATTTACTTCTTATTCAATATACATTGTAACTCCTGATAGCCCTTTTCATTTACTATCACTCTCTAGATAATTGCCTGTTTCAAATATGATATATAAACTGGCTAGTTTAATGGTTATATCCCAAATTCAAACCTCTCTTCTGAATTTATATACAATACCCAGAATGTCTCTCTTATATGCCTGGTAGGCACCACAAAACTAAAAGCTCAAATAATCTATACATACTTACATAAAATTTGTAACTATTTCCTACTTCTCCAATATTTTGTTCTTGACCACTCTCTCACACAGTACAAATCCAGTGAGATAATTAGATTAATTGTCCCTATTTGAAAATTCTAAGTTCTGTATCTAACCATATATCAGATGCATCTAGTCAACATAATCGAAGATAATGCCATCAGTCCTCAGGAGCCTTTGTTGTGTATTTTGTAGGCACCGTGTTTCCCTCTAAATCACAAGCTGTCATGGTTTATTATCTATACAAAAACCTAGAGTTATACTTTTTGTTTTATTGAAGCAAAACTATTTTATACTATCCTCTATGTTTAGAAACAATGCATGATACCTCTTCAAATTTTTTATTGTATCATCTCCACCACAAAATTATCAACAAACCTGTAGCACCATACATTAATCCTCTGTTTTCTCTCCTTATCCATGATCCCCAGCAAACAGTTTTGCAGTCAGAATTCCAGGGCTTGTTTTGATTTGAATATTTCTGTTTCTTTCCTTTCCTTCTACATATTTCACATATGAATGAAGTCATATGTTCTATCTTATTTTTCATAGAACAATACCCTTCTACTCCTCCAACCTTGAAACAAATGACAAGAAACATCAGATAACATCCTCATCTTTTTACAAAGTATATCAATTGTAGTCCATTCTGTATATTTACTAAATTATTATTCATTCACTTATCATTGGACACACAATTAAGTCTATATTGTTGAAATGATTTCAGCTTTATTTTGTTATTTTTGTAATATAGAAGCTTGTTGTCTAGATGCTAGATGTGAAGTGCTAGTGCAAATGGCTGGCATGATCTTTTTTTTTGTTTTGTTTTTGGGTCACACCCTGCAGTGCTCAGTGGTTACTCCTGGCTCCATGCTCAGAAATTGCTCCTGGCAGGCATGGGGGACATTATGGGTCAACGGGATTCGAACTGATGACCTTTTTGCATGAAAGGCAAACGCCTTACCTCCATGCTATCTCCCAGGCCCAAATATGGCTGGCATGTTCAAGGCCCTAATTTTTTGTCTGTCATACCACCTGCCTCTCTACCCTTAAGGCTGCCAGTTGTAGACTGCCAGTTGAGTAGCACCCCCGTTATAACCTAGATCTAGGAACAAACTTTCAGACTTGTACCACCAAGTTGTATATCATTCTAGTGGTTCCTATTACAATAGTAATAACAAAAATAATAATAAAGATATCTGACGTTTTCAATATTTATGAATATTTTGGCACTTGCTTTGTATTCCAAAAATTTGGTCTATACTCAAGAATATTGTGTGATAAATTTGGAGAGATAGACTATCTGGTAATGTCTACTAAATCTATCTGGCATAATTCCTACTCAAGGGTTCTTTGTTGCTTTACTATCTGGATGCTTCATGAGAATTGTATTGTACTGAAGTCCCTGATACCATTGTGTTGCTGCTAATCCTCTCAATGTTTGTTATTAGCAGCTTAAAAATTCTTTATTATCCTTCACTAAATTCTATTTATTAATGTTATGTACTCTTTTAGTTTTTTAATTTTGTTTCTGGGTCACACCAGTTGTTCTTGGGCCTTATCTAGCTCTATGCTAAAAGATTATTTCTGGAGGTGCTCAGAGCCATATAGAGTATTGGGGCAGTACCCTACTCACATGTAAGGCAAACATGGCCCTCCCCTATGTACTATAGCTGTGGCCTTACTGTTGTGCCCTCATGATGAAGATATCCTTTTAATCATTATACTACTTATTCCTGTCCCTTTTTACTTACTTGTAGTTGGAAGTTTATTTAACTAGCATGAGTAGTATGATTGCCCTTGCCTTCATTCAAGTTACCAGTTGGTAATAGGATTGTTTCAGGTCTTTTACTTTGAACATATGTATATTTGGGGCACAAATGCATCTTCTAGAGAAGGAAGAAAATTAGCTTTGTTTGAAGTGTCATACATCCACTTCAGGTCATTAAGGTGTCGCATGGTTAATATGTACCAATTAAAGACTAAAAAAGGCTAAAGTGAGAGGATGGAGATTGTCTTACAAGTGACTGGCTCAAATTTAATCTCCAGTATCATTCATGGTTCCCCCAAGCACTGCCAATAGTAATTCCTGACTACAGAGCCAAGAGTAAGACCTGAACACTTAAAATATATTTTAAAGGCCAGAGAGATAATATAGGATTGCCTTGCATGCAATCAACTCTAGGTCTAGCACTGGATTCCCTATGTGTGTATGTAGTGTCTGCTGAACACTCAGGTATTGGCCAAAATTTTTAAGATAAAAGGTAGAATGGGGGAGCTGAAATAATGGTATGTAGTATGTAATATTATGTAACACCTACTTACATGTCACTTATACAGGTTTGGTTCTGGTACTTAAGGATATAGGCGTTATCCCTAAGCATATTTGGGCATAACCCCAAAACAAACAAGTAAAAATGATAGGAGAGGAGAAAAGGAGAAAAGAAATTATAAAAGCTAGAATATATGACTAAAGCAGAAGCTAAATTATTTTTCTGGATAGTTCCCCTCAGTATTCAGATAAGAGGTTGTTATGAATTGAAATGTGTACTTAAAAAATTCATACAATGAAACATTACCTCTAAATAGAAAGGTGACTGTATTATACTGGAAACAGGGTCTTTAGAATGTTAAGATTAAATAAGATATTAAGGGTAGAAAAATAATAGAACTAATTTAACAGGACTTCTGTTCTTATAAGAGAAGATATCTCAGAGCTCTCTTTCTTTTGTGTGTGTTTGTGTGTCTCTCTCTCTTCTCCCTCAGGACAAATGGAAGATCATGTGAGCATATAGCAGTAACAATAAAAGCAGCTGTATTCAAACCAGGATGAGAACTTCCACCATAAACCAAATTTGATGGTACGTAGACCTTGAATCTTCAGCTTCTGGAATTATTAAAATTTGAATATCTACTTTGAGTTTACTTTGAATGTACTGGCAGTACATAGGGACTACTCATAGCTTAGTGTCCAGGAGAGAAAACAGTGCCAAAGATCACACCTGGGCTCTTTGCAGACACACTCTATTTCTTTAAATCACCTGCACTCCCCCTCTAATACTGTGCAATCTATGACAAGTTGCTATAGCAACTCAAGTTGGCAAAGACAAATCTTATTTTTTTATGTTGTGTTTTGTTCTTGTTTTTATTTTTTAGCCCATCCTGTAGTGTTTAGCAGCTTTTCCATCTTTGAGGGAAGTGTGTGTGTGCTCCCACACTGAAGCTCCCAGACTGAAGCTCATTTTCCTAAAATTATTATTAGTTTTACTAGTCTCTGAATTTCACCTACAGCCTTCTTTGTTCATTTCTTAACTTTAGTGTTCTCCTAAGTTGAAGAACTTAAATGTAGACTCTCCATGGTGCCTAAATTTCTGTCTTTGACACAATTTTTGGTATGTTTTTTTATTGATTTCTGTAGCATATTTATTATTTCCTCTGTCCACTTAAGCAAAACCACATTTTGGATCTGTGTCATCTGTTATGCTTCTCGTTCAGGTACCTCTACTATAAATCAAAACAAGTATTTATATTGTTCATAACTGGATATCTGTAATCTCACAGATGTAACCAGTCCTTCTGCATTATCATGATATCAAAATTTTCACTTTAGAATATGTGACTCATCAGAATTCCAAGGTTTTAGTTATGCCATAGCTTGTTTGGTGTATTTGTCTGTATGTGTGTATCTGTGTTGTTTGAGAGACTGAATCCAGTCTCATGCTAGACATGAGTAACTCATGCTAGACATGAGTTACACCCCTTGCTCTACCAGATTGTCAAAGTTTTATTAAAATGATCATAAATTTGATAAAGGGACATAAAAGTTGAATCTGTTCTGTGGCTTGATTCTCAGGACATCTTTATATGTGTATCTACAGCAGGGGAATTAATCATTGGTGAAAAGATTCCTAACTTAATACTTTTAATTTTTACTGTTACTTCCATTAGTACCACTACTATTATTATTACAAAATAAAAATAGGGAAAAAGCTACTCTAGTGGGTCAATTTTGAGATCTGAAATATACCTACATATAAGTTTCTTATCAATTTTAGATTTGGTTTTTCAATTCATTGCTGACTATACACCTGAAAATAAGAATCATATACACCTGAAAATAAGAATAATGTAATCCCTTTAAACATAAATACCTGTTGTGTAGGCATTATGACTTATGACTTTGATTGGTGCTTACCTATACTTAAATAATAATATATAGTTAAATAATAAATAACAACAGTCATTTTTTTCTACCTGATATTAACCAAACTTTAACAATAAAGTTCCATATTGATTTGGGATGAGATAAACAATACATGTTAATAAAATTTTGTTTGTCAATCATAAAAATACTTTGAATCTGAAACTCTGAAATATTTGTTTTTACTTTATTGCAAATTGCAAAATTGATTTTTTTCTTTCTGCCTTAAAGTGCTAATAGTTTTCTTAACATTAAGGTAAATGTATAAAAATGTACAGAATTTTAAATCCAAAATAAGTAAACCATTTTACACTTCGAGGAATATTTGCTCACTTAATGTTGCATGTGTTTCTGTTCTATAAAAGAATCATACTCAACTATAATCTCAATCAGCAAGTTTCTCTTCCCTGTAAAGGAAACAAATTATAACCCATTCCTCTGCTGCAGTAAACAGCAACAGATTGCTGATTATACAGAAAGAGAAAAAAAAAAGACATTGGACAGAGCATGCAAATTAGAATAGTCATTTTCTTCTTAATACTAAGTAAATAGCAGCAGGCATTTTCTAAAAAGTGTATTAATGGGAAGACTGTTGTAGAAATCAACTGATAAAGACTTGTTAACAAAGCAAACTTTGAGAAATTGTATTGGCAAGTAATTACAATAATATGTAAATAGTAGTAAGTACCTAATGACGAAATCACATGGATTAATATTGCTTCCTTTTGTATCGGTAGTATTCTGGGCTTGTCTCTATTATTCAATAGTAGATCTTGTAGGGGGAAGGAAACAATAGAACAATGGGACTCATGAGCTGCTGTTACAAGAAGTAATTCAATGTCATTGAGCAGAAAGTACCCTATCTGTTCAGTAGGAGAAAATTGGTCTCCAACTGAGACACCAGCAAGCGAATGACTATTCTTGCCAAGAGGAGATCTATTTAACTCCCCTTGTATTAAAAGCATAACAGAGAAATTTGTGGACATAAAAAATGTGGTTCAAATGCTGCTGACAGACAGTAAATGAAGGTGACCTATCATGTTCTCCTTGGAGGCTCCTACACAGAACTGGCACCCTTTAGAATATATTGAAAAGTCAATCGCAAAAGTCATGTGATTAAAGATTTTACTTAGTGATCTTGTGGGGGAAAAACTGTGGGAGTTAGCACCAGGTTGCTGAATTTTGTTCAAAGAATTTGCTTAAGTGGCTACATACAGTTACACAAAATCTAAGATTTTTTTTTTTTTGCACTGGGAGATAATAGTCTGCTAAAAAAAAGTTACAGAATAATGAATATATATATTATATAATGCAGGGTTATCGTGATAAGTACTCAATAAATATTATATAACTACTATTTTTGATGTAAACATTGAGAAATAAAAGAGATATAGAAATATAGTTAGGTAGAAATAAGGGCCCATGCATGAAGAAGTGACATTTTTAGGACAGAATACAGAATAAAAATGATGTAGAAAGATAAATTAAAGAATTCACTCATTGGATGAATAAAAATATGAATAAAACTCAGAGAAGAAAGGCATGAGAATTCACAGGGTGAAGGGGAAAGAAAGGAAAGGTTATTCCTTTACATTTAGTGCAAATTCTTCCTTAGGGATGAGAATTGGAAATGTATATTAGAATAATATATATATATAACATATATATATACATATATATATATATATATTCTCAGATATTTGAATTTGTTTTCAAGTTAGGGTAGGAAAATTTGTGTTTTTTTTTAAATATGGGTCCATCATTCTGAATACATTTCCTTTTTTCTTCGAATAGTTTTGTTAGTAAATCACAGATAAACTCTCATAAAAGATTACATACAACCCCCCCCCCAAAAATGGGGCCAGAGAAATAGCATGGAGGTAAGGCATTTGTCTTGCATGCAGAAGGATGGTGTCTCAAACCCCAGCATTCCATATGGTCCCCCGGGCCTGCCAGGAACGATTTCTGAGCGTTGAGTCAGGAGTAACCCCTGAGCGCTGCTAGGTATAACCCCCTGCCCCCCCCCAAAAAAGACTACATAAAGTTCCCACATGAGCTAATAAAGTACAACTTCTAATATGAACATGTTTAGATATTGTTTTGCTTGTTTTCTAGGACATATCCAACAGTGTTCTGTGTTCAGGGATGACTCCTAGCAATCTTGGAAACTATAAAGGGAGTCAGGGATTATAACAAGGGTCAGCCTGTTCTAATACATACAAATTAAGCACTTTACCCACTATAATTTATTTCTCTATGGCCCTACAGACACATTTTAAGAACATTTAGAATTTCCTGATGATTATTTATCTTTTGGAGAAAGGGGAAGCTGGAACATACCCAGTGAAGCTCAGGGGCAACTCCTGACTCTGTTCAGAAGTTACTCAGACAGTGCTCTTGGCAGTATATATGGTGCCCAGGATTTCAATAGTTATAAGCCACATACAAGGGAAACAATTAGCTCTCATACTTCCTATCCAACTCAGATTATTCGTTAAAGGACTGTCACATAGTATATTATTTATTTTACTACCTATGATCCCATTCATTACGAGTTGTTTGAAAATAGGTTTGGTTTTATTTGTTTTTTCTGTTTCTTAGCATCATGAGCAGTATACACAGTTGCCTTGCGACATTGTAAGACTTGAAAACTTTTTAGAGACCCTATTCCACATCATTTGAAACACATTATATTTCAATAGCCACATTACAGCTTATTAAAAGATTATTTTACTATAAAAATTTAAAGATATTTTTATCCATTTTTAATTTGGCCATGAGCAAAGCACTTTGTGATTGGCTTTAATTTTCCATAGTTTCAGAATGTACACTAAAGAAGTCTTACAAATGAAATAATCTAAATTACAAATTGTTTTTAGTGGTAATGAAATTTTAATGGATACAGAGCTTAACAATAAATGAGGTTAGAGAAATGTTAATTTCTGTAGACATGTAATATTCATTAATTTTAGGTTTTTGAAAGTTATTTATATTTTGAAACAATTTTTTTCTAGTTCTTAGGTAGTCAATGGTCTTTTAAAAGATAGATGATCCAAGTACTACACATTTTGCTAACTAGTCCTGATGGCAGATAATAGTCAATTAGTGTTTCTGAATTAGATGGATAATTTGAGAATGTACATAAAGCAGTAGCTATGTTGTACAAGCCAAATCAGAGAATAATTTATGGTGCATATTTATTATAATAGTGGCACTACTAAGTTATTTTATACATAACTCTGGCTAAATTTACTGATAGAAGATATTAGCAGCTAGTCATCAGTGGAAGACAAGTAGAGAATCTGAAATAAAGAACTCTTTGGGCTTCAAAGAGAGAAATAGGGTCCCACATACATTAACATTAGAGTCAGGATTTGTTGGCACTTACTAAAGATAGCTGGTGGACAGCTAACAGAGTAGATTCTTTGGATTTGCTCTTAGTAGGAAACCAACCTTGGAGAAGCTTGCTCCCCAGACTCAGTGCAAATAACAGCAATGAACATATGCTCCTGAGCTCAGGAAAGTAGTCTAATTACTTAGACATATTGTGGCAAGAAGAAAACAACAACTCTAAATAATTAAAAAAGGTATTCATGAGAACAGTGATTTGGGCCCTAAGTTAGATGATGGGGTCATGTTTACTCAGTCATTACCATCTGATGGAAAATATGCTTTGCAATAAAGATCTTTTCATTGTTCACATAGGACCTTCAGGTTTCTATTAGGACACTTAAAATCAGGTCACATAAAAACATCCCCGTTACCAAGACCAGACAATTATTCCTAAGGTGTATGGGCAGAGTATTTAAAATTTTCAAGCTTCAGTCCAGGTAAATCTTTGAAAATGTTTGAGTTTACCATACAAGATTGTTCTTTTAAAGCTATTAGTTATTAGGTGAAATTTTGTCACATTGTTTAGAAAAGAGACTTCATGTTATTTGTTATTTGTCATTGAAAATCATTTGCCTCATAATCACTGAGTATATTTCAAGTCTTCTTGGATATTTAAGTTTGTATTATGGCTTCAGTTTCTTCAAATATTTAGTTGTTTTTTTCTTAAAATATATCAGATGTGGAATTATCAATCATCTGCTCATAAAAGTTATAAGTAATATAAAAGACAGCTCAGAAGCACTTTCTTCTGGAATTTAATGATCACATTGTAGGATTGTAGGCTTTCATAAAGGCGTTGAGAGATAGACAAATGTCAAGTATTATGCTACAGCTTTCATTTTAATTTTAGAGAAAATGGCCTTGTTCTGAAGCAAAAGTATCTACCATAAACCTGTCAAAGTCTTAGGATTGGAAGTTAACAAATATTGAATATTTACCATTGCTAAGAACTCTGTATACATCTCTCTTTCAATAAAAATGTTTACAAGTTGCATTTATCTATAATTGACAATGTTTGAAGCCAATCACGCAATATGAATAACATACAGGGAATGTTAGATATTTCCTATACATACAAAAAGTTAGCATAACTATCAAAATCATACAACTCTTTAGTTTAAAATGACAAGTAGTGCTAAACAGAGGTTTTTACACAGGCAGTTGTCAGACATCTTTCTGAAAGTTCCTTATAATTAAGCATTTTTAAATAAAAATTAAAAAATTATAAAACACATTTTATGAAGAACTTCTTACATCTTTAAGATGGCCAGACTAGTATTTGCATATCTGCAGCTTTCAATCTAAGTTTTTGATTTATAAGAATTTCATTTCTATACTCTTAAATTATTTCTAAGTCCATAATATCCAACAAATATACAATTAATAGGTTCTGTGCTATACTCAGGGTCAAAAGAAGTTAAAATTTCTTTCCTTTTAGAGATACCAGATTTTTAAAGAGACAGACATGATTGAATTGTTCACCCTATGGATAGTATAACTACAAACTGAGGCATGTGGTCCTACAGTAATGGGCATAGTTTAATCTTTTTTTTT
>PVKC010023623.1:0-17197 GCA_004027635.1 Crocidura indochinensis
TTTTTTTTTTTTTTTGGTAACCTTCCATAGCTTCCCACCTCCCCAAACATCATCTTTAAGTTGTAGCTGACTTTGGGCATTATGGGTATGTTTTGAACTACTTAGAGTTTTTAGCCTATTAAGTATGCCTTTTACAACCATAGTGGAAAACACTTTTTAATAGCATCTTGGGCTAGTGTATAAACTTTGTAGATTCTCATTTGCTAGATCTGCTGTGAATCATATTGTCTTCATGTTACACATCTCATTTCTTGTTTATGGCAACTAATAGAAAACACTGAGGTAATCCATAGTGCACTGATTTCTTCTAGGAAAAGGAGGTGCCTATCATTTCTATAAATTATTTGAGATTGGGTAATAGATTACTTTTTTAAAAAGCTGGGAACAGTAATGGAATTCACTGTCTGTGTTCCTTACAATTCATAGTGGACCTCAATTTTCAATACATCCTAAAATCAACTGTAGAAAATTTAAATTAAGATTTAGATACTAAAATCACAGAACACTTAGCAGAATATCTCTGTATATTCAACACAGTTATCATTATTTGAAAAACTCTAAACCCAAGAACTACCAAAGTTTTAGTTCTAAGGCTAACTTCTATGATTAGTAAGTCACATTTTAATTCTGATTTTCTTAGTAAGTCACACTTTAAAACATTTTTGATTCATTGTATGGTTCTGTGATTATCCATTAATTCCTATAACTAATTTAAGCCTTTTGAAAAATACAATGCCACATCTGGTATCATTCCAGAGTTGAGTGAGGATGATGGGCCCGAGATCAAACTCAGAGCCTCACAATTGCAAAGACTGTATATGCACTATGTCATTTACACCACCTTTCCATCTCCAGTAATTTTCATTAGAAAGGAAATAATATGCTTCCTTGATGATAATTTTATATATAAAAAGAATTATAGAATTGATTGGGGTTGAGGAATATCATACTTAAACAAAGTAAAATACAGCGGCACATAAAATAATGGGTGATAGACCAGATTACTTGCATATTTTGCATTCAATTTCAGAGCCCTTATCAGTATTCAAGGAAGCATAGAGCTTTTAGAAATGCTCCAGTGAGGAACACTTTATACTCTGTCCCTGATAAATGAAAGTGTTCATTTCCTCTCAGACAAGTCAGTAACAAACAACTATTTTCTAGCAACTGGATTGTATCCACCTATTCATTTCCCATGGCTCATTGGGCATCATTAGAAATGTAACAGGTTTTAGTTACCATCAACCCCAGTTATTGGAGAATTAGACAATTACATGAGAATTTGAAAAATCATGAAGCATTCTTTTTTAAAATTTTAAAATGTGCTCGGCTATTTTAAAAGTGAGCCAGAAGAATTTATTTTTGATGTTACTTTAGAGCCCAGTCTAATATTTAAAGTTAGAAAATTTTTCCACATGAAAGAAGATAGCCTCTGTGCAGTCCATAGATAACAAATCACATGTTTTCTAAAATTTGGAATTTTAGACTTGCATAAATAAATTATAGGAAAAAATTTAAATTATTGTTAACAAAATTACCACAATTAAAAGAAATAAATATAAACTTTGACAAAACCTGGCAATACTGATGTTGAAATTACTCCACAAAAAATCAAATGGTTATTAGAAAACAGAGAGAGGGAGGTTGCCATCTTTTATAAACTGGGAGTTGAGGTTTTTGGGTGATATTGTGCTTTTTGCAATATATACAATCAATGTATGCATTTATATTCACAAATAGCCAATGGCAGATATAAGATGCATATGCTGGAAATCTCTGAATTAATATTTTATCATATTTGTTCAAATCACATACTCATTAATTACTCAACCTACAATTTATAGTTTATAATTTTGGCTTTTTAGGGCTCCACACTCTACATGGTTACTTATGCTCTGTACTCAAAAGATTGCTCTCAAAATTGCTCTTAGAGAGAAAGATGCCCCTCAAAATTACAGGCAATGGGGAAGGCAAGAGGAATTCTGGGAATGGGTGTTGGTAAATGTGTACTGGTGAAAGATGTTGTATATTGTATGACTGAAACTCAATCATGAACGTTATGAAAAAAAGAAATGAGATCACACACACACACACACACACACACACACACACACACACACATATATATATATATATATATATATATATATATATATTTAATCTAAAAATTGGTCTTGGTGGTGCTTTGAACACTGAAGAGTACCAGAGATCACTCTGGCTCACCCCTGGAGAACATTTTGGCAAAGCCAAGAATTCCATTAGGAAATAAGATGATACCCAAGAGATTTTTTTCCCTGAAGTTCTGCCCATGTTTTTCACTTCTTAGGATTATGAGTTACAGGGGCTGCAGAGATACTACAGTGGGTGGGTAGGTGTTTGCCTTGAATGTGGCTGACCCGAGTTCAATCCCTGATACTCCATAGGGTTCCAATGAGCACCACCAGAATGACCCCTGAGTACAGATCCAGACTCAATGCCCTGAGCACAGCTGGGTGTGACCCCAAATAAACAAACAAAATCAGAAGGTATAAACTTTCATTTTTAGAAATGCTGAAGCTACTAGGAATAGTAATAGTTAATTGAGATCATTGCACATTGGTTAAAATTCTCATTAAACATTATATTCAGTGAATGCTAATATAGTGGCCATTCAGTGATTACCAGTTGTCTGCGTAGTTTTATCAATTATAAAAATATATAATTTAAAATCTTGACAAACAAAGAGGATTCTGAATGTAAGAGAGCACAGGCTAGATCAGTAATCTCTGTGCCTTCCGTATATTTGTTGGTCAACTAAAACTTTTCTAAAATAGTCTTTAAAATATTGGCTTAAATAAGAGTGCTAAAAATAAGAACCCAACCCAAAAACTGCAAAAGAAAACATGTCAGCAAAGGGATATATTCAGCTATGATGCTATTGAAGTATAAGTATTCCTAAAAAAGTTTACCTTCTACCCTCTGAGAGATAGATGTATGTGCACAATTACAAAGACTCTGGGGACACTGTAACCTCTATTGTTATTGGAATTCTGATATTAGTAGAGCTAAGAAAAGAGAATCCATTAGAACTAGAAGACAGGGTCATAGTCTTTAAAATAGCAGAGGTAACCTGCCATTGAAACTGTAAGAAAGGAAATGTAAACCCAAAATCTTAGTTGGAGCTACAATAAACTATATTTATGGAGCCATAATAATGTGTGTGCTATTTGTATGTTTTCAATATTTAGAACAAATCACTGACTGAATGAAAGACTTTATTCTAGCTAGAGAACAAAGGGGAAAAAGCCCTTCAACTCAACATAAAAATACAATAGAACAAACACAATGGTTTCACTCATATGTGGTATCAAGGAATAAAATTAAAACATGCTTTAAGCTATAAGGACAAAATGATTGTTAGCAGAAGGGAAGGAAGAAGGTGGGAAGGTAAATTGGAAAGATATAGCAATTCTAGGGTGATTGGAAATTAGAATTACTGTCACAAATATAATAAAGTATAGGCAGATACTTATGTCAACGGCTGTTCAAAAAAATGACAAAAGTGATGCTTAGATTCTGAAAGTTAAATAGTAATTACCACAGAGGAAACTTATAGTTGGTGATGTTTGTGGTGTGTGAGAGAACTTAGAGAGGGCTGACTGCCTGATGATGGTGCAGGATTTGAGTTGAGTGGTAGATGTGGTGTGTGGCATCAGGCATTCTAACAAGTGCATTTTCCTAAAATGTATATAGTGTTGTAAACCAGTGTTTACTCAGTAAAATAAATAGTTCAGTCACTATTCACCTGAAATTCATGTAATAGTATAGGAGAATACCGCTTCAGGAAAAAAAAAATTAGAAACAGGGCCTGAAGCAATAGCACACCCATAAGGCATTTGCCTTGCATACAGCAGATCCAGGATGGACGGTGGTTCGAATCCCTGCATGCCACATAGAGTCTCCCAAGACAGGAGCGATTTCTGAGCGCAGAGTCAGGAGTAACCCCTGAGCATCACTGGGCGTGGCCCAAATAAACAAAGGAAAGAATAGCAGAACTGGTCTTAGGTAAGAAACTTGCACCTGGGGCAAGGATAGGGTAATATATTAGTGAAGGGAGTAATACTAAGACAATGGTGGAAGGGAACTGTAATTGCCCAAAAAAGGAAGGCTGGAGGCAGGAGGGAAATTTGAGACATTGGTAAACCAACTGATATTGGAACATTGTATATATGAAACTCAATCATAAATGCCAATATAACTTTATAATTCATAGTGATTCAATAAAAAATAACTAAAAAATGAAGTGGAGTATCAAAAGAATAAGTCATAGAATCTGGGAGAAAAAAATGTTAAGTAGAAGTGAAAAAACACATAAGGTCATTAACTTTTTCAGTTTATTATGGAAGAAATGTCACAATGTGTAGACAGTTTAAAGACTTAGAAAGTAAATCTCTGGGCCCGGGAGATAGCATGGAGGTAAGGCGTTTGCCTTTCATGCAAAAGGTCATTGGTTCTCATCCCGGTGCCCCATATGGTCCCCCGTGCCTGCCAGGAGCAATTCCTGAGCATGGAGCCAGGAGTAACCCCTGAGCACTGCTGGGTGTGACCCCAAAACAAAAAACAAAAAACAAAAAAAAAGAAAGTAAATCTCAATGGAACACATTTAAATGAAATAAGGTAGTCTGAGAAGTTTAAGAACCTGATACATGAAGCTTTCTTCATGTATCAAAGATTAGACAATGAGAAATTTTAAAAGACTGAAGACTAGAAATATGAATGTATTAAGGAGCTAAGATTAATAAGTCTTAGGAAGCAGGGAGAGAGTATAATGGTTAGGGTTAATGTGTAGCATGCTCCTGACCTTTCTTAGATTCCTGGCACCATACAGTCCTCCAAATATTGCATGGGATAGACATGGATCTCCAGACCATTACTAGATGTGGTCCTGGAGGAACACAGTACCTCCTGGGTAATCCCTTGCACTGTGGTGCCTGATCACTATTGCATCTTTGAAATGAAACCCTGGCTAGGTCTGCCTGGAATGCAGATGCAACCCAGGATGCCTGAGGTGTGAATGCTCCACCTTCAGTCCTGGAGAGTGTCCAGTAACAGACAAAGTATATGCAGGAAACTAATGCAATCTAGGTGGGATTTTACATTTCAAAAGTCTTGGGTGAAGGGCAGATGGAGCAAGGGTGGAAGTTTTTGTATTGAAATAAAATGAGGTGTGACCTAACACCTGAGCAACACTAAAAAAGTCTCCACTTGCCACAAAAAGAAATAGGCAAACCCTAGAAAAATAACTCAAGGTATGTCTTTCAGAGAAGTGCAAATAGGGAGAAATATAGTACCTATAAATAAAAGGCTTAGAGAAATAAATAATTTAATAACATAGAAAATTATCTGATGATAATGTGTTAGATTACACCTTGTTTTACCGAAAACAAAGATCATCCCTGGTTCCTTTGTATGTTTGTTTACAACTTGGTTTTACCCCCAAACAGAGATTGTCTTACAAATAAATCTGGGAGGGAGGGGCTGGCTCAGGATAGCTTGAGCTCTCTGTCCTTACTCCCCCACCTGAGGGTGGTGTCTGTACTCAATAAAAATGACAGTTCTGGCCTGCAGCTCACCCTTGATAAGATGTAGAAGATTGCCAGACTACATGTGTTTCACCCTCAGTCTGGTTTGAATTATTTTGTGCAATGACTCTGTTTCAGAATAATTCACCTGGGGTATTTTACAATAATAAAAACTGTTGCTTCAAATTATTTACATTCACCCCTATTCTACAATAGAAAATTAAAATAAGTAAAAAAGAAAATACTACATTATGTCAAAATCTGCTTTCTACTTTAATAATAGCTTATTTTTATATTTAAATATGCAAATAAATATGTGCAATTGTTCAGTTTTTCAATCTGCATAATCTATATGCATCATATGTATTAAATTCTGTTTTTCACATATATTTGAAATAATTCAAAATTAAAATGATTACTTCTAAAATTTTATCCTAGATTTCTCTTTAAAGAGATAGCACCATTTCTCTTTAAAGACCCCTACTGGCAACCTTTGTAGTACTCTAGTTTTAATGGAAAAATTTAAAATATTTGTATAATTCAATCTTTGTACAGAAACATTATTACTCTGGAAAATTCCCTAGAAGTAATTATTCAGTCAAGTAGCTGCACACTTAAGAATACTGATGAATATGACAAAATTGCTTTCCTGAAATATACTAATTCAGTCTGCAGTCAGTGCACAAGGTTAAAAAGCAAATTTCTTTTTAGATTTATATTCATATAGGAGGGGAAGGGGTTGGGAAGTGGTAAAATAAAGAGGTCAAATTTATAGTAGTAGACAGAAACTGAAATTTCCATTATGATGATCATGATAAAGACATTGAGTCACAGTGATCAGAAACTTCTTATTATAAACCATATTTAAATAAAAATTTCAATTTTAATTTATATTTGAGATGAACAATAGTATATAGCAAGCAAAATCTTGCATGAAGCTGACCAGAGCTTGATCCTTGGTATCACATATGGTCTCTGAAGCTACATCTGGAGTGATCTGTGAAAGCAATGCCATGAATAAGTTCTGAGTACTAATAAGTATGACACAAAACCTAAAAATTTAATACATAAAATTTGTTTTCATTTCCCTTTGTTAATAAATAATAATAAATAAAAGTTTAATATATCTTTATATTTCTTTCAAATTTACATTAATTCTTTCCTCTGCTTGTGGCAATGTATTGAGGGCATGTGAAGCCATGTTTTGTACTACTCTCTCTTCAGCACTTTTGGGGTAGATCCTGGTTGTGCTCTAGAGACCATTTGGTACAGGAGATCAGTTCTGGGCCTCTTCCATACATAGCACGCACCAGCCTGATGAGTTCTCCACCTCTTCCATAAATTGTTTAAATTGTAGTGCATAATTTTATTTCCTGGTGATTGGCAGATAGAATTGCGGCCTATTATATTTTAAAGTAGATTATTTTTATTTGACTCAATGTTATTTTCCATTACTTCACTGTAGAAATAATTTACTGTTTTGTTGTTCTTTGGACTTCATAAACTTATGTATCTTTGGATATTTTGTGTGAAATTCAATTTACTGTCTATTTAATGCAGGATTTTGAATTTTTTAAATTTTGTTTTTGAGCACATCCAGTTTTGCTCAAGACTTACTCTTGGCTCTGTGTTCAGAATAACTCCGGGTGGAACACAAAAAAACCAAGACTCTAAAGTGAGGCATGCCTCTTGCAAGTCAAACACCTTACCTGCTCTAATATGAGTTCAGACCTAGAATTTTGACTTTCTTACATGAGTACTTATGATTTATAACCTCTTTCATAATCCAGCTTTACTCAGTGACTTGAAATGCTATTTTTATTACATGTACTTAGATATATTTGATAAGGTTAACTTTTTTTTACTGACCTATTTATAAAGAAATTTTAGTGAGATAATATTAGTATATAACACTCTATATCTTTATTTTTTTCTTTTGGAACCACACACATCTATCTTCAGGGCTGACTTTGGGCTCCATGCTTAGGGATAATCACTTTCTGTGGGGCTTGGGAGAAAATATTCATTGCCAAGGATGAAGCTTGGTTTGCCTATGTGTGATGGGCAAAGATAAGATGCTTATCTTACTGGCTGAACTATCACTCTGAAACCCAACACTGAATACATTTTAGGAGTACAGGTTCATATTTCTACAAATGTATGTTGCCATCTATAACCACCATTAAAGTAGTAATGCTCTATCACTGTTCAATTGAACCTATTTACCATTTTCTCCCATTCACTCCTCACCTATATGTAAACAAAAGTTCTGTTCACAGAATCCAACAGTTTCTTCCCTTTTGTTTACTCACATGTTTCTTTACTCTAGATTTCATATGCATACCAAATTTTTTTGGTTTGTTGTGTGTGTGTGTTTTACTTTTTATTGGGCCACACCCAGCAGCACTCTGGTGTTACTCGTGGTTATGGTCTCAGAAATCGCTCTTGGCTTGGGGGACCATATGGGGCTCCGGGGGATCAAACTGCGGTCATTCCTAGGCTAGCGCAGGCCAAACAGACACCTTATTTCTTGAACCACCGTCTCGGCCCCTAGCCAATCATTTATTAATAAACGTTTAGGTTGCTTCCATACTTTGACTATTCAAAATAGTGATCCAGTGAATCTAGGAGTGCATACAGCTTTTCATATTAGTCTTTTCATATTATTTAGACATAGTTGGATACGAATTCTCAAGATCACATGGTAAATACATTTTTCACTTCTTTAGGTACCTTGTATTATTTTTATTTTAATTTTCAGACCAATTTTATTCTAATTATGTTTTCCTCCATACCACTAATCAAACTCTCCTTTATTTTTTTTACAAAATCTTCATATCTTTTTTTTTTTTTTTTTGGTTTTTGGGCCATACCCGGTGATGCTCAGGGGTTACTCCTGGCTATTCGCTCAGAAGTTGCTCCTGGCAGGCATGGGGGACCATATGGGGAACCGGGGAATGGAACCGAGGTCCGTCCTAGGTTAGCACAAGGCAAGTCAGGCACCTTACCTCCAGCGCCACCGCCTGGCCCCCAAAATCTCCATATCTTTGAAGTGATGTATCTTTGTGTTTTTCTTTTACATTTCCCAGGTAGGAAGTGATTATTTGGATCTTTTTCACACAGTTGTCTATCTTCTTTGTCATTTGTCTTTTTTTTTTGTCATTATACCATTTTTTGTTTCAACATAGAATTTTATTTTTTTCAACATAGAATTTTTTATATTTTATTTAAACACCTTGATTACATACATGATTGTGTTTGGGTTTCAGTCATGTAAAGAACACCACCCATCACCAGTGCAATGTTCCCATCACGAATGTCCCAAATCTCCCTCCTCCCCACCCAACCCCCGTCTGTACTCTAGACAGGCTTTCCATTTCCATCATACATTCTCATTATTAGGAGAGTTCAAAATGTAGTTATTTCTCTAACTAAACTCATCACTCTTTGTGGTGAGCTTCATGAGGTAAGCTGGAACTTCCAGCTCTTTTCTCTTTTGTGTCTGAAAATTATTATTGCAAGAATGTCTTTCATTTTTCTTAAAACCCATAGATGAGTGAGACCATTCTGCGTTTTTCTCTCTCTCTGACTTATTTCACTCAAAAAAACAGATTTGGGGGAACAGGGGGCAGCCTTTATTTCTTTTTTTCTTTATTTATTTACTTTTTGTTTTGGGGCCACACCTGGTGGTGCTCAGGGCTTGCTCCTCGTTCTGCATTCAAGAATTACTCTTGGTTGGTTCAGGAGAACATCTAGTATCCGGGGATGCCAGGTCAGCTGTGTACAAGCCAAATGTCTTCCTTTTATACTATTTATCTGGCCTATATCGTGCCAATTTGATTGGATTATTGATTTTATTTTTGTATTTGTTGTCATGTGACTTCTTAATATATTTGTTATTAAACTCTTGTCTGACATAGGTGTATAATGAGATTCTTATATTCAATAAGTGTTTTTTTTAATCTGGTTGATAATTTTTTGGTTGTGTAGTAGCTTTTTGTTGGACGAAGTCTCATTTGTTTATTTATGCTGTTTCCCCTTAATTTGGGGGGGCTATTTTTATAAGGACATCACTAAGTTCATTGCTAAGAACTCTATTATGGTTTTAACCTCAGGTATTGTATTCAAGTTGTTAGTTCATTTTGAATCTTTCTTGAGTGTATGGAATTAATGATTCCATTTTATTGTTTTGCATGTGCCTGAACAGTTTTCCAAATCCCATTTGTTTAAAAATTCATTTTTAAACTTTCTCTGCTTGTGAATTATTTGTTTGTTTGTTTGTTTTGTTTTTGTTTTGGGGTCACACCCAGCAGTGCTCAGGGGTTACTCCTGGCTCCATGCTCAGAAATTACTCCTGACAAGCACGGGGGACCAAAAGGGGCACTGGGATTCGAACCGATGGCCTTTTGCATGAAAGGCAAACGCCTTATCTCCATGCTATCTCCGGGGCCCCTTGTGAATTATTTGTAACAAAATCTCTATATGTTTATTTGGAGGTTCCCAGTTTTATTGTATTCTTATGAGTTGTGTGTCTTTTTCAATGCTATATTTTTTACTACTATTGCTTTTAGTACAGTTTGAAGCATAGACATAGGTCTATTCTTTAAAACACAGTTTTGCTTACATTTATTCACAAAAAGGAAGAAATTACCTCAAATTGTTGATTTTAACATTTTCTCATAAATTCTCATTTATGTTACAGGCCAATAAATTTTATTTTTGTTACACTAAAATCTGTCCAGATCTTTGACCAATTTGCTTTATTTTTATTTCATATTTAATTAATTTGGGGATATAGTACAGGTTCAAAATAGTGAACTACTCAAAAAATACATCACACATATCTGTCTGTATATTGAAATATCCTGGTTCCATTTTTAGTTAATATTTGACTCTCTTACAGCTATTTTATGAGGTGAAAAATTTCCCTTCACTACCCACGGACAGAAACAGAGAGGTCATGCTAAGTTATAAGGAGAAGGAAAATACCAGAATATTTCAATATTCAGTGGTTAATAAATTAACAAAGCAAGAGAATAGAGGATGTTCAAAGAAAACAAACTCTTAGATTCTGACAACAGAAGTGATGATACATCATCAATTTAAGGTCTGAGGAACTGTAAAGGGTAAAAAGATGTATTGTCTTCTTTGTGGCATACTGCCTTACAGTATCTGTAGGGTCTGATGTAGGACTCTTTAAAGAGATGAAGTTCAAACTTAAAATGTTTGAAAACATTTGTCTATGAAATATTTTTGAAGATACATATTCTGGTTTTATATTTCTTAAAATTTATGCATTTAGGACTTATCCTTATATTTATTTATTTATATATTTTCTTATTTATTTATGTATGTATGTTTGGGTTTTGGACCACACCCAGTGACACTCAGGGGTTACTCCTGGCTCTGTGCTCAGAAATCACTCTGGCTTGGGCGACCATATGGGACGCCGGGAGATCGAACCACAGTTCATCCTAGGTTAGCTGCATTTGAGGCAAACACCCTACCACTGCGTCACCACTTCCTCCCCAACTTTTCTTATATTTTAAATATAAGCTTTTAAAACAATAAATCTCTCTATTTTCTTATGGACTATATGCAACAGTGCTAAGGTCTTTCTACTTGCTTTGAATTAAGGGATCATTTGGGGCAGTACTTGGAGGATCATATGTGGTGCCAGAGATTAAAACTTGGCTGGAAAAATGCAAGGCAAGAGCCTCATACTGTGTACTATTCCTCTAGCCCTCTAATAAAATTTATTTTGTTAAGAGTTTTATAAATTGAGGTAATATTAGTTAGTTTACCTGATTTTATATATGTTAGGGTTAGAATTTCAATCATCTTTTGCACAATTATCATCACCAAATAACCAAAAATCTCACCACTAACCATCCATATCATATCCTTTTCTCCCTTTCATTTCTGGAAAACAAATCTCTGCTATCTGAGTCCACGGGTATGTTTCATTGGTTTTTATCTCTCCTGAATTTTGCTTCTCTATATATCACATAGTACAGGGCAATCCTGTGCTATTTGTCTTTCTCTTTTTTTGGGGGGGGGGCACACCCGGTGACGCTCAGGGGTTACTCCTGGCTATTTACTCATAAGTCGCTCCTGGCAGGGACGGGGAACCATCCTGTCTCTCTTTTTGACCTTCATTTATAAAGCTTTGCTTTTAATCCAGGAGCCTTAATATGTAGTTTTCTTATGATTTCTCAATTGCCTACTTTGAAGACTAATTTTAGAAAGCAAGATTTTTTTGGTTACAAAAGTTATATATGTTTATATATGGAAAAGTTTAATATAACTATTAACAACATAAGAGATAACTCAATTTTGAATAGGGGTGCACTTCAAAGTTCTGGTAGAGGGACCTAGGAGTACATCTGTCAATGCTTGACTCCATGCTTTGAGTTTGTTAGTTCGAGGATCAGGCTCAGCAATGTAGTGCTGTTTGGGCCTGGAATTTTTGTGGGCCACCAGTATGACCTGGTGTTGTTTGCAGGGCCATTCCTTGCTGGAGATTGAACTCAGGGCCCTACACAGTCTAGTTTCCTATATTAACTGAGAATGATGCAAGATAATTTACTAAATTTAAATAGCTGATGGTTTCCTTATGTTACAATTAATTTCTAGGCTTTTGGGATGAAAATGATCAGTGTACTGTTTTTCAGTCATGTTCCACGATTTGTCATTTTGAAATATGCTTAGGAAGTGGTTGTTTTATTAACATTGTTTTTGTTGCATTGTATGAATTTTGTACACAATGTGGTGTGATTACAAGTTCACTAGTCTTGTCCCCTTTCCTTTATATCACAGTCTTCAAGTTTTTTTAACTAAACCCATGAACCAAGTATCTTCTGAATCCAATAAAAGCAGAAACTTCAGAGGTAAGGTCCCAAAATATTTTAATTAATTAATTGATTTTGGGTTTTGGATCATGGTGAACAGTGCTCAGGGCTTACTTCTGGCTCTGAGATCAAGGATTACTCCTGGTGTGTGTTCTGGGGTATATGTCAGCGTCATGCAAGGCAAGCGCACTTCTCTCTGTACTCTTTCTCTGGTCTAAGATTCTTTTCATTTTTTAAAAAAAAGGGTTTCATGAAATTATACTCAGCATCAAAGATAAAGGGCCACTAGGCTTGTTAAAATAAACAAGAAGGGAAATTTCTAACCTTAAATAGTGTATCTGTACACTTTGTAAATATACTTTCTTAAAACTAGTGACTAATTGGTAAATATGCAAATTCCATTATCTATAAAACAAACACAACTTTTCCATGGACATGTAGTACTCAAGATTTTGCCCAGCCTATTCCCCATCCTGAAAAATCATCTTATTCACCAATAGATAGGAATGAGGATAAATGTTAAATTTTAAAACTTGAATGATCTTTGAGAAAATTCTTCCAGTTTTTTTTCTTTTTGGCCCACACCCTGTAATGCTCAGGAATTACTCCTGGCTATGAACTCAGAAATTGCTCCTGGCTTGGGGGACCATATGGTACACTGTGGATCGAACCAAGGTCCGTCCTAGATTGTCCACCTACAAGGCAAAAAGCCCTACTGCTGTGCTATTGCTCCTGCTCCTCCTTAAATAAAATTTAAAATCATACATGAATAATTACAAGTCAGGCCTTCAACCTAACTTAAAAATTAAATAACTCTCAAAACGGAAATATTCATTTATGGCTTACTCCTAATTTTTCTTCCATAAATAAAATTTTTGTGGAGAATTGTTCATATCTAGTGAAACTTGGTGGCTTCCAGTGGTAGCTATAGTTGGTGTTGATCTGGGGTGTTAAGGGTGGTTAGGGTGCCAGGAATGAACTGTGGGTCTGACCACTTGCAATCTATGAGCTCTATCCCCAGCCTCTGATATTTCTATTTTACATGTCTTTATGACTTCACTTAATACCAGTTTATTTCCTACTGCCAGTTATTCAAATTGTATTTACTTATTTACAGACCATAAATTAAATAATAAAACTCAAGAAAAAACTGTGATTTGGTTTAGCATTATCTCAATGATGCTTTCATTTAGCACCATTTACACATCTAAGGAAAAAACACAAAAACAAAATCCCATTATTTAGTAAGGATTTAGTCCCCCAAGTGCTATTCACCAAAAAGTAAAACCAATAGTTATTAACTTTTTATTAGGAAAAAGTCATACATTTTCATTTATCATATTTCAAAATGCCTTGGGAGACGAGAACATTAAAATAATATAAACTACTAAAACACAATTCTAACAATAGAATATTTTTCCAGACCTTTACTGAAAGTACTCAGTTTTAAAGGAACTGAGGAATGCATGCAGGCAGGAAGGGTCAAGAGAAGGAAAATCAGGTTTGAGTCTTCATACATTGGGTAGGGCAACTTGCCCTGCATGAAAACTACCCAGGTTTGATCCCTTGCAACCTATGTGGTCCTCTGAGAAAAATCAGGAATGATTCCTGAGGGCAGAGCCAGGAGTAATTCCTCAACATTGCTGGGTAGAGTCCAGAAACAAAACAAAAGAAAGAAAGGAAACTCAATTTCTTTGGGAAGATGTTTTAGATCCGAAGTTCTAGAACTACCTAGTCTACCTCTAAATTTTCAGGAAAAAAATCAGTCAGCCCTGAAAAATTAACTTTTTTCAAGATACCAAATAGAAAATCTCTCCCAGTTGTAACAGAGGCCAGCAATATCTTACCGTTCCAGTGCTCACTGCAGGGCAATGGCATTGTTCAGATTGGGAAGCATTTTTTTAGGAGGAAAAACATTTCACCTGTTTTGGGTATACTAGATCTAAGGAAATAATGTGATAAAATTGACTTCCTTCTTGTTTGGAAATGGTATACTAAATAAGGCTGTTCAAAGCCACAATAACTATTGATTTTGAGTTATTCTTATTAACCATTCTTTGAGAAAACTTTCTATTTGTCACTTTAAGTAAAAGATGGATACTCCCACTCCCTGAAATTGACAGTGAGAAAGTGCATTAATAATTTAAATTTGCTCTCCAACTTGGGGACAGCATGGACAATGCCTCATTTATCCACATTTCATGGCAAGGTAGTAACATTACCTTCGAATTATATAATTTTCTGAGATAATATTGGCTAATACTGAAGTTCTCTTCCTGCTCTTTTTTTCTGCCCTAAGGACATCAGCCCATAATATTCATTAGAAAACTCCAGAGAAGGAAATGGATCATCTGAAAACTAACAGGATGTCTTTATATTTGTCCTGTTAAACCTTAAGCCCATACTGAATATAGGATAATGAAGCACTGATATAATGGTTTCATATTTATTAAACTTCATTTACAAAGTTCTTATTTTTAAGTAAAATCGTTTTATTGAAGGGGGATACTTATTTTAAGGAGAATGTGCTATTCTCTAGAAAAAAAGAGAGCAAATGTTGAACACACAGAAAAGCATTTAGCCCCTGAAGGACATAAGCAAGCTCCAAGTGGAGTAAGAGAGACAATAAACTCCCAGAGTTGGCCTGCAAGGAATTCTCAGAGAGGAGTGTTCAGGGAAGTGGATTAGGAAAGGGATTTTCCTTGGATAGTCCAATCAAAGGAGTAAGAAATCAAATAAGAGGTTGTTTCTGCATATTTATTCACTTATGTCTGCTGAATATGTTATTGTTCTCTGTTATTGTTTTCTCTGTTATTGCTCTTTGAGCCTGCCAAGAGCTATTTCTGAGACAGAGCCAGGAGTAACTCCTGAGCGCCACCAGTGTAAACAATAACAACAACAAGAACAAAAAGTTATTTTGTTATAGATACAGAGATAGGGTGACCTGAATAAAGTCTTCTGGGGAAAACAAGGTCTGAGACCGGAATCAGCCTAGAGGCCTTTGACATAATGACTCTTCTCAGAATCCAGAAAAGACATTCATTGAAATACCAGATTTCAGGCCCAAGCATAGATGATGGATCCTTGGAAGAGAGGTGCTAGGAATGGAGATAAAAATGCAGATAGGAAGGCAGTAGGAAATGAAGAACAAATCACCAGAAGTTCAATACTCTTCCAAAGGAAAAGCCCCAGTAAACAGTATTGTGTAAATAATTTGGGACAATGGCAGGTATAGAAAATATTCATACTTATCTTTCCCTTCAAATGCTCCATTTTGCTCTGGACAAGCCTTTGTTATTTCTTGAGAACTTATCTTTAGCCTACCTCATGCTTTCCTTTACTTTCCTATAAAATTGTTAACTTCATTTTTCACTCTACTTTGTCCTGCAAAAAGTAATGCCCTCTCCATTCCATGGCTCCAGAGTAATAAGGTGGCAGAAATCATCTCCCACACAGTGCAGAACAAGTGGACTTTAGGCACTTGTGAGATGGGTGGAATGAGAGCATCGCTGGAGTGCAGTCTCATCAAAAACCTTGATAAGTCTTAAATTTCCCAGGCACTTCCCTGGGTGACAGCAGAGGGTAGAGAAAGCAGTAGATTGAGACAACCATCTCTCTCCTTCCCACTTCACATAAACCTCCACTGGCATCACGTCTCCATTACTGTCCTGTGAACTACTCATGTTAGTGGAGACAAAATAAAAATTCAAGAGAAGAGTGGAAATTTTCACCATATGGAAATACCTTATCAAATATTTAACCTTATATTTAACAACAAAAATAAGGTCCTTTTCAGTAAATCCTGACATTCTGTGTATTCACCAAATAAACATTTTTATGGCAGTGTTTCGGTTTAAATATTTGAAATCTTTCTGTTGTGTCTTAACTTAAATGAACGAATTTGAATGGAAGCTGAAAGGTACCTGTTTCCTTACTATGAAATGTAGATGTAACGTGTTCGGGAAGAAAAAGAACACTTTTGAAGTTATGCTATCTCACCATGGTTTTAATTAAATTTTACACACAAACACACACATATGCATAGGTATAAACAGTCAAGCACCAAGGGTATGTGATTCCAAATAAGAATCTGGAAGTACCCAAACATGCCTTGATATGAAGCAGAGAATTACTGGGAAAGAGTAAACTAGCCAGGGACACCTTGCTCTTAATGCACATAGCAAGACCAGAGATATATAACAGGGCATAAAGCACTTGCCTTCATGCTGCTAGCCCCAGTTTCATCCATGTCCCCTTTAGGAGTAACTACTAAGAACAGAGTCAGGAGTAAGTACTGAGCAACAAAGAATGTGGCCCAGAAACCGCAAACAACACAGAAAAAAACTTAACAAAGAGGTGTTCATTGTTTCTAAAGGTCTGAAAGGGCTCCATTCCCCATAAAACCACAATTGTGTTGCAGTCTATCATTTCTCCCTTTCCCCCAAAGCACTGCTTATTCCACTTTTTTTAGGTCACACCCTAAAGTGTTCGGGATCACTCCTGGTTCTGACCTCAGAAATTAGTCCTGGTACTCTCAGGTGACTATAATGAGATGCTGGGTATCCAATCCAAACGGGCCACATGAAAGACAAATGCCCTAGCCACTGTGCTATCACTCTGGCCCTGCATAGTCCATTTTAATAGTATTTTGATATTTATCTTAGTTATTTTTGCTGTGGCAAGTATACAATCAAAGGCCTCACACACTGAGGTCTGTGCTATTTTGAGAGCCACACCCTTTCACCCTCCCTCATCTTTTTATTTTAAATCTGAATAAAATATGTG
>PVKC010023624.1:0-17200 GCA_004027635.1 Crocidura indochinensis
TATTAATGACAACTCTACTCAAAGTTCACTCCTGATTAGAGTCAGTTCTATCCCTTGAGAACTGGTAACTTTGGCCAAAGACCCCCATCTGACACCAAATGATTCAATTTGACCTATGTATTCTAATATGTTTGGTGAAAAAATAAAGGAACTCTAAGAATGACTGTTTCATGTTGTAATCTCAGAAATAATCGCACACATTTATGTTGGAGAACTAACAAAAGTCTTGGTGACTCCTACAAAACCAACTCTGTTTTCTGGTCCCAGGTCTCTGAACACTACCCAATTTCTCTGAATCTCCGCTACTGGTCTTCGTTTCTTTTTCTATTATTAGCTGTAAATCCCTTATCTGTATCACAAGGGAAAAAATTATCCATTTCTGTACTAGTCAAAAGTTCGCTTTAATTACAGATCCTTAAGTTAATAACCAGTTAAAGAAATTGCTTTCTTCCAATGCTTGAGGGAAACACCTAAAATAACTTTTTATTTATCTGTTTGCACACCTCTGAGTTTCTGAGCTATGTGAATATTAAAAAGTAAGTTGTAATTTTTTTTCCAATAAAGTTCCAACAAAATAATCTCCTGCTATGACCTTTAAGCTAGAAAGGAAAAGGAATAAAGGCCAGCTGGGAATTGTTGAGAAGGGACCTTCATTTAGGCATCCTATACACAACTGCACTAATATGAGCTGAAAAGGGCCTGAGCCTGGTGACTCAGTCTGCTTCTGTGAGAGACATTTTTTAAAAATAAGCAACTCCCCCTTCCCAACCGCAGTGAGCACCCTGCCCAGTACCAGAGTATGATTCAAATGATAGACCTTTCACTTCCCCTCCTATGTTTTCATCATCACCTTCCATGAGCAAGGTCATTCCCAACCACCAAGTGTAGGCATGTAAGGGCAGAATTCTGAAGAACTAAACCATTGACTTGTGCATCACTGGTGAAGTACAGCTGGTGAACTATTTGCTCTGACTTACTTTTCCAGTCATTTCCAGAATACATAAAGTTGGTAGTCTCATTAGTTCTAAAAACTCAATAAATACACTCATTATATAAAAAGCAAAATAAAAGATAGCAAAGTAAACAGAAACATTCCCAAGACATTTAATACCCCAGTTTATGAAGATTCATGAGAAAAGATACTGACCTAAGACATAATGACTTTCATTTGGTTGCTGCTTGTTGAAGAACAGGCCTCCTTGAAAGCCCAAACAAACTTTTTACACAGCATGCCACTAGAGGATCTGGTGAGTCTTTGGAATATGGTGTTTCTTCTCATCCTGTGATCCCTTCCTTTTCTTCCATTGACTCTCCCATTCCTATGCCCGTTGGTTAAAGAGACACTCTCAGTGGAAACATAATTCAAATCCATTTTAATTTACCCTAGGTATTGAATCCAACTTTTTTCTATCCCATTCTGTTGTAAGTAAAAGTAATGGCTCCACCAGCCCAAGAAGAACCCATAAGGATAAGGGGAAGTGTTACTCTTCCCTAACAATATTATCTTGTCTTTCATTTCCTAACTTATTTTTATATTTATTTAAACATCATGGTTACAAAGTCGTTCATGATTGAATTTTAATCTTGCAAATATGCCATCCTTCACCAGTGCATATTTTCCATCACCAATATCCCCAGTTTCCCTCTCACCCTCTTCCTGCCTGCCTCTGGGCAGACATTATCCTCCTTATTCTCTTTCTCGCTCCCTCTTTTAGATACTGTGGTTTGCACTATTTTTAATGAAGGGGGTACTGTCCTTATTACTTTATCATTGTTCAGCAACCAAATTCTTGTTCAGCATGATGAGTTATATTTATCATTGTATTAGTGGTCCCCTCTCTACCATAACAGTACTGCTCCCTTACTTGTGACAAGCTTCCTATCATGAACTGGCCATCTTGCCTTCATCTCTATTGTATCTGGGTATTATTACTATACTATTTATTTTTCTTATATACCACAAATGAGTGAGATTATTCTGATTATCCCTATCTCTCTGACACATTTCTCTCAGCTTAATACTTTCCATATCTTTCTAGGTATAAGCAAGTTTCATGAATTCAATTTTACTAACAGCTGTATACTGTTCCATTGTGTAGAACAGTTTCATTTTATGCTTTTGTTTTTGGGTTTTTTTTGGGGGGGGGCACACCCGGTGATGCTCAGGGGTTACTCCTGGCTATTCGCTCAGAAGTCGCTCCTGGCAGGCACGGGGGACCATATGGGGAACCGGGGGATCGAACCGTGGTCCGTCCTAGGTTAGCGCAGGCACCTTATCTCCAGCGCCACCGCCCGGCCCCCATGCTTTTGTTTTTGGACCACACCTGGAAATGCTCAGTGCCACACCTGGCTCTGCCCTCAGGAATTACTCCTGGCTTCACAGAGACTCATGGTAGCATATGGGTTCCTGGGGACCAAACCTGGGTTAACCGAGTGCAAGGCAATTTCCTTACCTGCTGTGTTATCACTCAGCACCAATACTATAATTCTTTATCCAACCATCTGATCCTGGACACTTGATTTCAGAGTCTGGCTATTGTAAATAGTGCTGCAATTAACATACAAATGCAAGGTGATTTTTCTGTATTGTGCTCTTGAGTTCTTAGGTTCTAGGTTCCTAGGTGTCCTCTGGCTGAATCATATGAAAACTCAATTTCTAGCTTTTGAACTAATAATATTCTTAATCATTCACCTTGAATTCTTGAATGTATTATGTATAATCATATAGAAGTTGTATATTTTTATGTGATGCATTTTATATGTTGTAGCTTGTTTTCCTGTTGGGTAAATTGTTAAGTTCCTTCTTCCCACAATCCCCCCACAGCAATTTGCCTCCCATTCATCATTTTGCTTCTGTGAGAGACATTTTTTTTTTAAAATAAAGCTTTTACACTTTGGTTTAGAGTACTGTTGTTGATAGGGTTTCATACAAAACTATTTACTACCTTTCAACACAGTAAAATTCTTCCCTCTCTGTAGAAGATAAAAGCTATCAACAAAATGGGAATTGAAAAGAACTACTTTCCACAAAATAATCAAAGTCATTACTATAAGTCCACAGCAAACATTATACTTAATGGGGTAACTAAAATTCTTCCCTCTAAGATAAAGCACAAGATAAGCTTGCCCACTCTCACCACTTCTATTCTATATATTCCTGGAAATACTTTCCATAAAATCTAAGAAAAATATATTAAAAGAATGAAGCTAGGAAAGGAAGAAGTCAAGCTCTACTGATGAATATCATGATGGTACTATATTTAGAACATGTAAAAGATTACCAAAAAAGCTTCTAGAAACAATATATTTGTACAATAAAGTGGAGGTCTACAAAATTACCTTGCAAATATTCATGGTTTTACTATATGCAAATAATGAAAAAGGCGGAAATATTACAAAACAATCCCATTCTCAATTGTGCCACCAGAAAATCAAGTGTCTTGGAATCAATTTAACTCAAGAAGTAAAAGAACTATATAAAGAAAATCCAAAAACTCTACTTCAGGAAATAAAAAAAAAATTTAAACATATTTCCTGCTTATGGATTGGGAGACGTTATACAATCAAAATAACAATACTCCCCAAATATTGTACAGATTCAGTGCAGTCCCCAAAGATACTCATGGTATTTTTCAAATAAATAAATAAAAGACTCCTAAAATTCATATGGAATAATTACACTTCACTCCCACCCCAAATAGCTGAAACAATTTTAAGAAAAAAAGAAAGGAAGGTATCAACTTCCCTAACTTCAAACTCTACTACAAAGTGCTACCACTAATTAAAGTAATATGGTACTGAAATAAAGAAAAATCCTCAGACCAAGAGAATAGATTGAATACATGGAGATATATACCTAGTTATATGGTAAGTTAATTTTGGATAAAGGAATAAATAGTCTGAAATAAAGGAAGGAACACCACTTCAATAAATGATAATTGGAGAAATGACTAGCTACATGCTACCTGAGACAGGAAGGAAGAAGGTGAGATGAGAAATGGAAGTAATAAGGAAACAGTGGTCTGGGCTTCTGGCATATTGTAGGATGTAGGAGAGTGGTATATTTATAAATCTAAGGCATAGACTCAACAACACTGAAAACATGATACCTATCTATGCTGAAACCATCAAACTTTAATATGCCTGCCACGGTAGCAGGCAGGGATGGGGGATTTTAGATGGAAGATGAAGGAATGACAGTATATAGAATCACTGGTGATGGACTTGACATTGGTGGTGGTATTTGTGTTGAAATATTATATGCCTAAAACTCAACTGTCAATAATTGTGTAAACATGGATTTTAAATAAAATATTTTTAAAAAAGAAAATTAACTGAGATATCTTTCTAGAACAATACACAAAAAAAATCAAATCAAAATGAATGAAAGAAAGTTACGGGGAATGTTGGTCTTTATTTGTCAGCTCCCAGATGCACTAACAATATCTTGTGGCATTGCTTCTCTTTTACATAGGCACATTAAAAGGGGAAAATAATACATATGCAAGCAAGTTCTTATCTAATAGAGATGGGAACACAAATTTGGTAATGTAATTAGGCCTTTTAACCTGAACATTGGCATAATGATTTGGCTTAGGCTTCAGAAGAATGGGCATCGCCCACACACACCTGAACAATGGATACCATCTATGGAAGCAACCACAATTGTCTATAACATTACCAGATTCCAAGCCTCTACCAGGGAAGACCTACCACTGCTTTGGCATTGACTTACTCCAAAGAGTGCTCCCAACACCCAGACCACTCAGCAACAGTCTGCATGCAGGGCAGATCGCTCCACATTTAATGGTATGCTGAAACTAGAGGATACTCCACATCAGCCTGACATCAATGAAAGAAATGCACAGAATCCAGAATCTTTAAATGTAAGAATCTGATACCAACAATAGCTAAAGTGTGAAAAGTTTCACCGGAACCACAGAGAATGACTCGTATTGGACGGACTGGCATAAGAGTCGGTCTTATGCCAATAAACTTCTGGGGTGAGGCCTTTTTGTTATCAGGTCAAGGATTTTTTTTCCATTTTCCCCATTTTTCTGTATCTATGCAAACAACGGCGATTGCCACTATCACACCATTACTATATTTTTTTACTCTTATCCTTTAAGGAAAAAAAATACAACTTACTGAACTTAAAAATAAATAACTGTGGTAGAATGCCTGGCTCGAATACAGGCAGGGGATGGGAAGGGGGGAAGGGGTATGTTACATTGGAGAAGGGGAGTGTTCTGATTATGACTGTAACCCAACTATGATCATGTTACTTAAATAAAAAATATTCAAAAAAATAAATCACAAGGTACACAGATAAAAACATAGGAAGAACTTTCCATGACATTAAGGCTAAATGCATTTTTCAAGGATGACACATAACTGACAAAGTAAATAGAAACAAAGATAAATCAGTGAAACTACTTTCAATTAAGAAGTGTCTGCACCTCACAGAAATTAATGACCAGGATACAAAATCCTCCCTTGAAATGGGAGAAATTATTCACCAAATGCCCATTTGGTTAGATGCATAAGGTGCTTGCTGATAGCAAGAAAAAAAAATCCACCTTCATATACAAATGGGGAAAAGCAATAAACATGAAGAATGTTCCACATCATGAATTACCAAAAAGATACAAATCAAATCAATGAGGTATCACTTCACACCATAGAAACTGGAACACATCAAAAAGAACACACCACAGAAACTGGAAAACACAAAAAAAGTGCTGGCATGGATGCAGGGAGAAAGGAACTCTCATTCACTGTTGATGGTAATACAATATGGACCTTGCTCAAAAATTAGAAATTGAGCCTCCATTTCACCCAATTATACCACTCCTGGAAGTATACGCTAAGAGCACAAAGATACAAAGCATAAAATGCATCTGCACTCCTATGTTCATTGAAGCACTATTCACAATAGTCAGAATCTAGAAACAACAGAACTGCTTAAAAACAGACCAGTGGATAAAGAAACTATGGTACTATTTACCCAATGGAATACTATGTAGTGTTAGAAAAAATAAAATCCTGAAATTTTCTTATACATGGGTAGACATGTATTATGTCTGAGCATTATGTTGAGTGAAATGAGAGGCATGGAATGATCATACTTACCTGCAGGATATATAAAAAATAAAACTATGGTTTCTTAGTCTTTTTTATATTTGATTTTTAAAAGTAAGTAAATATTTTAAATTGAATCAACATGGCATCCATAAAGTTGTCCACAATTGAGTTTTAACTTTAAAATACCCAACAAATGAACCCTTCACAAGTGTACATTTCCAGTCGCCAGTGCCCCCAGTTTCCCTCACACCCTCCTCCCTGCCCTCTTCCATGCCCGCCTCTTTGGAAGACATGTTTTCTTCTCTTTCTCCCTTCCCATTTTTCTTTTAAACACTGTGGCTTAACAAGTTGTTTCTGAAGAGGTGTCATGTATATCACTTTATCTCCTTTCAGCAATCAGTTCTTGTCCTGAGTGATCATTTCCAACTATCATTGTCATAGTGATTCCTTTTCTACCCTAGCATTCCCCTACCATTTATTACCATGGACTGGTCCTCCTAGTCTTTGTCTCAATTGTCTCTGGATATTAATATCATATATCATTTTTAAAATTCAATTTATTTATTTAAAGAGCATGCAATGCATAGTTGATCACAATACGTTTGTTTCCAGGTAAGTAAGAGACAAATTTTTTTAAAGGTAGAAGAATAAAAAGAGTACAGCATCAAGCCGATTGGAAATTACTGTATTTCCAATGAGGTCATGAAGTCATTATCAGAAAGTTTAGTGAGCTCTTGTTACTAGCTGACGATTCGGTTACTTCATTAGTTTCTTGTGGCTTCAGATATGCATTAGCATATAAATCGGTGTGTTTCTACTGGTGTTGATTAAATATAAAATATAAAGTATAAAGTCCACGTGTTAGGGGAGGCCATCCCAAGCACCACAGTGCATCCTCTAGCCACTTTGGCCAGCGGGTCTAAAGATGTAGGATAACAACGGAGAAATAATCCACAAGCAGTCAGTTGAAGTTTCATTGGAGTCAGCTTGCTTTATTCCCTCATGGTCTTTTCTCTTCCATTGAAGACTGCACCATCTTTGCCTAACTCTCAGGAGCTCTATCTGTCTCTTCTTCTGCTTCTCTCTAAGCTGATTATCCCATGTCTCCCCCACTCTCCACCCTGGCAAACTCTCTTATTCTTTATTCAGAATCACCCGCCCATTCCAGGTGTGGGTGGGTCTGACCATCCAGGTGGGATTAATATCTCAAAAGGAAGCTTAGGTAAGGGTCTTGGGGGAAGGGATACCTTACATACTGGGATGACAGTATTAAATAAAAATGGAGTCGTCCAGGGATTCTAAACACTAGTGCTTATACTGAGGCTTTTATAGGATGCTTTGTGTTTTTACAGCAGGATTTCTAGAAGTATGAGAAGTTGCAAAGAAGGTGCCCAATCTCACTTAAAAAAAAAAAAAAAAAGTCCTGATGATATTAGCTCAAATACCAGCATACGTAGGATTTTGGTCAGATTGATGTCTCTGCAAAGAGCTGTGGAGGAGTGGTCCAGCAGGGACATTGGCAAAGCAGCAAGTGTGAGCAGTGGGTGCAGCAGATGTGGCCTCAGCATGTAAGTGGTTTGACCCATTTTCTCCTCCAAAGATTGCTAGCTTTCAGCTGTGGTGCTTGTATACTGATAATTTTTCACAGCTTGGTTTACATATCTTTATAGAACAGAGTTAGTCTATGGAGCTGATTAGTTGTAGACATGGTAATTGTGCTTGTCCATACTATTTTATATATATATATATACATATAAATACATATATATATATATATGTGTGTGTATTGTGTGTGTATGTGTGTATACCACAAGTGGGTGTGATAATTCTACATCTATCCTTCTTCTTCTGGCCCATTTTCTCAGCATAATACTCTCCATATCTACCCATATATCTTAGTCTTTTTAAAGCACAGATCTTATGTCTGGTCATTTCATTCTAACTTGTGAAGTTTAAAATATGTTCCAAATATCATTAAGACAAAGTGGAAAAAAAAGTATGAACTTTCCTCAATGAGTAAATTTAACTTTTCAACAATATCTCTGTGGTAGACTGACTTTTATTATTACTTTGTTAGTTCAGTTTCCATAATTTTTCTAAACTTTGCAAATGTGTTTTTAATTTCCTGCCATTTATTAGGTAAGGATAATCTGATCTCATCAGAGCACTAATAAGCTTTAAATAAAGTCCTTTCCTATTCCATTTGAATTACTAATTCAATAAAATACCAAATCCTATCAATTTTCTTGAGTGAAGCCTGCACTGTTTAATGCATTCATTATGAACATCTGCACTCTCTCTTTCTTTCCTTCCCCTAAGAGGCATACATAAAGAAAATCCTAAAACTATTCTATTACTCATCAGTAAACGTAATAAGACATCAAGAAGAATTTCAAGTTACTTCAGTATTCTGGAAAAATAATTTGTAAACAGAAGGGCCAGAGAGATAGCATGGAAGGTAAGGCCTTTGCCTTTCATGCAGAAGGTCATCGGTTCGAATCCTGGCGTCCCATACGCTCCCCTGTGCATGCCAGGAGCAATTTCTGAGCATGGATCCAGGAGTAACCCCTGGACACTACCGGGTGTGACCCAAAAATCACAAAAAAAAATTTGTATACAGAAGCATACTTTAGAGAAATTAATTTGGATCAACAACTATGATTCAAAAATCTTTTCAATTAGAATTATGACACTCTCAAAGGATGTGTGGGCCAAGTCTTGCTCTGTAGAAGCCTTAGCAGCTTCACCCACAACTCACAATCTTCCACTTGCCAGTGCTGGTATTTGGGTTGAAAACCCTAGGATCTTCTTATATTGACTGCAGGCATCCTCTTCCCATTCTTTCATTATTCCAGAAGACATAGTAGCCACAGACAAGTCCCATCACTTCAGCTCATCATCTCAACTCCACAGATTCCTGGAGCATGCTGCCATATATGCAGCCACACAATACCTTTAAAATTTTAAATATTGACCTCCTATAGAAACGCACCAAATTAGATGTCAAAGTAACATAGAACCCACCTAAGTTTACCGAATAAAACCAAAAACACAGAATGTTCAACTGGCAATTATTTAGTTACAAGTTCTTAATGAACTTCTAAGAAATATAACAATTTTCACAAATTATCTCTTGCTGGTTTTTTTTTGATAATTTTGTCACTTATTTGTAAATAAGCAATAAAAAGTTGGGCCTGGAGAGTTAGCACAGCGGCGTTTTCCTTGCAAGCAGTCAATCCAGGACCAAAGGCGTTTGGTTCGAATCCCGGTGTCCCATATGGTCCCCCGTGTCTGCCAGGAGCTATTTCTGAGCAGATAGCCAGGAGTAACACCTGAGCACAACCGGGTGTGGCCCCAAAACCAAAAATAAATAAATAAATAAATAATTTTAAAAGTAAATTATTTTGTGTCTGTCAAATGGGAAGAGTTGGTGGAAATTGGAGCAATAGTGGAGGAAATGTTACACTGGTGGTAGGAGAGATTGTGAAATGTGGAAATCAGGAAGCAAATGTATTATGAGCAAATATGTAAAGCATGGTGTTTAAATAAAGTAATAAAAATGTAAAAAAAAAGCTTTTTAATTGGAAAAGTATGTAGTCACATTTGGGTATTTATAATAATTTTCTTAGTGAAAGTTATTTCTTTGACAACACTCCCCATTAAGGCAGGAAAGAGGATTCAGCATAGGAAATCAATACCAAAGGAAAATAAAATATTGACTATTTATCTTAATTTTCTTTAAACAAGCTCATTCCTAGGTTTCATGGCATTTTCAGGAAATGAACTGAGTAACTGAAAATGAAAAGAATAAAGAGAATCAACATTGACCAAGTCAGGTGAATCTTCTTTAGAGAGAAGTGTTCAGATGTATTGTGAATATAGTGGAGCTTAATGATTAAGGACCTGGGCTTTGGACTGACTTCCATATTTGTAATAATTGGAAGGAGACTCACTTGCATAATTTTTCTCAGATTTTGGTTAATATTTTCATGGCATATGTTTGTGCCATTTTAAATTCTTATTGTATATTTACAGTTACGGTATGTTTTCTGCAGAACAAAAAAAGAAAAAGAAAACAAAGTTGCATCATCTGAATAGAATCTAATTTTGTCTTTTAAATGTAAAATGAAATATTCTTATTAGTCAATCTCAGCTAAGTAATGCTTCTATATCCATTGCTGTAGAAAAACTTCAAGCAGTATAACTTTATTTGTGCTGTTTTACCTTATTAAATTTTCCATATATCTTATTTGTAGAGGTTATTTGTATGTATAAGACATTTCAATGTTTATAAATTTAGTATGCATTTATCATCTTTGACTATATATGACCTATCTGAAGTTGCTGGCTACTATCTTTTAATTTGGAATGATTTTCTTTTATTTTTCATTGTCATGAATTCTGAGAGTTTGAGAATTATTTCAGTATATACAGGTTTCTATTTTGGTATATTAAAGATGTTATTCCAATTTAATATCTTTGTAGTTTATTTTGATATTATTGTTTATTACTTTGTTTTCTCCTTTGGGAAAACTCCAAGGCAGTGTTCAGGAAGTCTTGAAATTCATATCTAGTGTTTCTTGGACAACCAGAGAATTCAAGTCCTGAAATTCTTAGAATCATCAGCACACAGCTGGAGATATTTTTTCTCCTTTTGTTTAAGCACCAAGTCTACAAAATAGTTCATGATAGAGTTTTAGTCTTACAATGTACACTGCTCATCACCAGTGCACATTTCCTGTTACCAATGTCCTTAGTGTCCCTTCCACCCTCCCCTTGCCAGCCCTCTCTCTGTCTGTCTCTCTCTCTCTCTGACTTTTTTGTTTACCTTTTACACATTGTGTTTTGCACTATTTTAATTTTTAATGAAGGGGTACCATGTATATCACTTTATTTTTGTTTAGTACCCAGTTCTTTTTTTTTTTTTTTTTTTTTTGGTTTTTGGGCCACACTCGGTGACACTCAGGGGTTACTCCTGGCTATGCATTCAGAAGTCGTTCCTGGCTTGGGGGACCATATGGGAAACTGGGGGATCGAACCGCGGTCCGTCCTAGGCTAGCGCAGGCAAGGCAGGCACCTTACCTCCAGTGCCACCGCCCGGCCCCTAGTACCCAGTTCTTGTCCAGTATGATTAGTTCCAATTATCATTGACTTAGTGATCCTTTCCTTACCCTAACTGCATTGCCCCACTACTGTGGCAAGCTTCCTACAATGGACTTGTCCTCCTGACCATGATCTCTATCGTCTCTAAATATTACTACCATGTTATCATTTATTTTTCTTATATCACACAAATGAGATATTCTGTTTACCTCTCTTCTTCTGACTCATTTCACTCAGCATAATAGTCTCCATATATCCACCTACGTGTATATGATAATATATAAGAAAATTTCATGATTTCATTTTTCGTAACAGCTGTGTAATATTTAACTGTGTGGGTGTACCAAAGTTCATCAGTTCTTGGACACTTGGATTGTTTCCAGATTCTGGCTATTGTAAATAGTGCTGTGATAAGCATAGGAATACAAAAGGATTTTAATGTATTATCTTTTTAGGTTCTTAAAATATATCTCTAGGAGACATATTTCTGGATTATATGAAAGCTCAATTTCTAGTTTTTTGAAGAATATCTATATATCTTTACACCACCAAACAAGAGAACCTTGAAGAAATGGATAAATTTTTGGACTCTTATAACCTCCCAAGGTTGAACCAAGATGATCTGGAATACCTGATCAAACTTATTGTGATTGAGCAAATTGAAATGGTAATCAAAAGACTTCCTAAAAACCTGGCAGTGGTTGATGTTGAAAGAGGGCTTGGGAGAAATAGAAATGGGGTCATATGCATGCTGTGAGACCCAAACTCCCATGCTATATCCCTAACTTTTGTTTATTCTCTATCTTGGAAATACACTTGCATCTCAGTCTGGCTTCTCCTCCTCCTCCTCTTCCTCCACCTCATCATTGTCATCATCATTATCATCATCATCATCTTCTTCTTCGTCTTTCTGCTTTTTCTTCCTTCTTCCTCCTCCTCCTTCTTCCTTTTGCCTTTTCCTCCTCCTCCTCCTCCTCCTCCTCCCCTTTTCTTCTCTTCCTCTTCCTGTTCCATATTTCTCAAAATATAACTATTTTAATTAAAAAGACAATAAATTTTATTTCCATTTTGTATATATTCTAATATTGTATATATTACAATTGTAATATTGTATATAGGTATATATTCTAATATTGTATCTTTAACTATTTTAGTATTGTCTTCAGATATAACCATTCTCTGTGAAACTTATCAAATATGTTCTTATTTATATTGTAAATAAATTATATTGTTGAGCTCTATTTTATCATTGCTTTCACTGACTCTATTACACTATTTAAATACTCAAATGGGTAAAATATCATAACATTTTATGTATTATCTGTTTTGCCTAAAATTTTCTATATGGAATTTAACATAATAATCTGAGTAATTTTGAAAATCTTGTCTATTGATTCCATTGTCTAAATTTCTAATATTGATCTTTTACTATACCTCATTTCTTTATTATCAGTATTTTTATATTCCTCTCCAACCTAAATTTCTTTTATCATATTTGTTGCAGATTGGATGTTTTTCTTTACAAAATTCATTTTATGTTTCTCCAAACTTTAAACCTTAAATGTCAAGTGCAATTTAATTTGGAGCTAGAAGTAGTTAAAATGAAATAAGGTCTTTCTTTATTTTTCTTTTTTTGTTTTTATTTATTTTTTATTTTTATTTGAAGACAAAGATGCAAAGAAAGGACAAAGTGAAAAATAAGGTCTTTCTAAAGAATGAGCCCTGCTTGATCTGATAGGATCAGGGTCTATATAAGAATCATGAGAAAGAGCTTGCTTTTTCCCTTCAGTCATAAAGATGAGGTCAGGCCAGACTGATCAAAATAGCAGCTGTGGAGGGTGGGAAGACAGTAATAAAGTTAGAATTCATGCTACCAACTCCATTTCCATCATTGGCACTGAATGAGCCCTATAAGCATCTCTGGGAATGTGTGACATTAGTGGTCCCTGAATACTACTGGGGTAGCCCTTGTTGTCCCCAGCACTGTAGAATCTCAAAGAAGGTTTTATTCAAGTATTTAACTTGATCCACTGGCCTGAGTAGCCAAGAATTCCCAATGTAGCCTCCAGTTCCCATGAGGACTGCTTGGGAATCCACCAACCCAAATAAAATTTTAAATAAAAAAATTAAGCTACCTAAAAGTCCATAAAAGAGCAATGAAATCTATTTTTCCTTTTCCTATTGGTAGGAGAAGGGCGTCAACAGTGCTCAGGCCACTCCCCTGTGATACACTGCAGAGCTATGTGATTCAGATGGTTCAGTGATTGAGTTTATGATGCAGGAGGTCAACACTGTCAAGCTCAGCACATCTGAGTATGGGAAGTGGGAGACTCGTGCCATACAAGGGATCAAACTCAAAGCTTTCTCATGCAAAGCATCCATTCCAGTTCCTTGAACTATTTCTTTAGTCCTTAGCCCTTTTGCCAGAATTTTGTTCTTGAAACTCTGCTTCTACAATGGTGAGAAATAAATTTCTATTGTTTAAGTAATGCAGTTGGTATATTTAGTTTGGTCACCCAAGCAGTATAATACAGTAGGCTAAACATTAGAGTTGATAGCGAGAGGGGTTCTGGATTGTGTTATCTTTTACAAGAGCGTTAAGTTTTGTTTTGGCAGGCAGTTAACTCACTTGTTGACTAGCTTGCCCCAGCAGTATTTCATGGGGGAGGGGATAATTTTCATATTCACCTTATTTCATATTCACCTGAAATACAGCCTATATTTTGAAGGTGAAAAGCTTCCTCTTGGAATGTGCTTGTCTTGAGATCTTGGGTGCACGAGCAGAACCTCTACAAAACTCTCTTGTTTCTGTCAAGGCTCAAGCTGAATCTCTCTAAGGGCTCTGAGTTTTCTGAAATGTCCACCTAACTCCAGATCCCATGCAGCTGCTTCACTACAGGAACTTGCAGAGAATTGCCAGACAGTGTACAGTCCGGAAATGGTCAAGGTCCCAGGGGCAAAATTCCAAGGAAGTATCTGGAGTCTCTGTGTCTATCCACTCTAATGCTCAATGAAAGTTCTGCACCCAACTGTAGATGAAGCCCTGAACTCTTATCTCCCACTTTGTCCACTTCACTTGAAAGGACCAGTATCCTTCCAATGCTCCCAAGGAGAAAACTTATGGAATGTGGGACAAACTTCAAGTGCAAATCCTGGGTCAAGATCAGGCTTGCATCTTTGCTTTAATGGTTTTCCAATGCTTCTAAGCAGTTACTATGTGTATTTAGAGGGCTTTTTCTAGTTATAAAAAACAGTTGATCATGGCCAGAATCAGACTTTAACTCATTTCCTGGGTTCTCCTCAAGTAAAAAAATATGATCGTTAGTGCCAACAAAACATGGAAACAGGTTTCTTGTTCTAAAACTTCAAGTGTTCAGTAAAGGAAAAATTATGAGAAAGATGTTCCATTTTCTAGAAGCTGATGTCATCAGGTCCTAACTATTGTTTCTAGTGTCTCCAGTGAAATTAAAGACCTTGGCTTTCTCTGATAGGAAGTAGGGACAAAGTGAATGGAGATGACTTAGGGAAGAAAAGACAGGATACAAGAATTAATGCAGGAGTCTCTCAAGCCTGAAGGAGATTTTTTTTTCCTTCCAACTGTATCTAATCCTGAAGCCTGTACTCAGTTCTGAAAAGTTAATACGTGACTGTTTGGTAGCAAGAGAAACATAATCTAGACTGCAATGACCCCTCATCCCACCCCAAACTGAACCAGAACAATCTTACCCCCATCTTAAACTGGATCTCGGAGCTGCAGCTGAAGAAGTGAGAGAGTGGGGAGTGAACATGGCTCCCTGCAGACTGAGATCTGGTAGGGGGTAGGAGAGCTTCCCAGCTAAAGGGTTTTGAATAAAACCTCATTAGGAAAGTAAGTTTTCCAAGATCCTGGAACCTGGAACAGAGGCTGAAAAAGACCTAGAAGATCTTTCTCTCTAATTTAATTTCTCATCCCAAGATGGTACATGAGAGAAAGCACTGCTCGAGAGGACCAACAGGTCTTCTAAAAGATAAGACTGACTTATGATAGTGCAATTAATTTTGTCTATCTTAACAAATAAAGTAGCTAATTTAATAAATAAACAAAAGGATAAAGACAAACATGCCATCCAAAAACAAAAAGGAGGGGGAAAGGATAATAGTAAATTAAAAACAAAATAAAGGAAAAATAGCAGGAAGGGGCCAGGGAGATAATACAGGAGCAAAGACTAAGGCTTGCTTGTGCCCAGCCCAAATCAAATTCCTAGCACTACACTGTGTAGGTTTCCAGCCACCCTGAATGGGGCTTTGGCAGCCACTGAGAAACATCAATGTGACCCTATGAAGTCCAGCACTTCAGAGACAGAGCCTGACACCATCTCCAATTGGCCAGGTACCAGAGAACTGGCCTTTGAATCCCCACACACTTTTTTTAAGCTGTATTCCCCCAAACAAAAGCAGAAAAATAATAGAAAGAGATAGGCATTGCCAATGGCATAACGTAGTATCTATAAATTGTTTCTGAAAATAATAATGAGAATGAAAGGTTTGACCGAGATAAAGAATAATGAAATCATTATGGGAAATGAATAGTTAAATTTACTTATATTGCTTATGTACAGACTTAAGTTTAAACCATCTTGAGAATTTAAATTTCAGGACTTACATAAGTATCTTTTTTGACAAAGAAAAAATACAAAAGTCAAAAATCGGGGAGGGGGCACAGGAAAGTAAAAAGGCTGTGTGAAAAAGCAAATTATCTCTTTTTAATGAACATAAGTTGAGTGTTATTTGCTAAGACAAATATATGGTTAAATATAAATCATATAAAGCGAAACTATTTGGTTAGATTAAGGGTTTAGATGTAAATCATATATTATGTTAACTATAGAAGAATCTTTAAGAGGCTGAAATGATAGCACAAGTAGTAGAGTGTTTTCCTTGCACACAATTGACCTGGGTTCAACCTCTGGCATCCCATATGGTTCCCCAAGCCCTCCAGGAATAGTTTCTTTCCTTCCTTTTTTTTTTGTTTGTTTGTTTGTTTGTTTTGGGAGTCACCCGATTGCCCTCAAGGATTGTTCCCACTCTGCATCTAGAAATCATTCCCAGCAGGCAAGGGACCATATGGGATGCCAGGAGTCAAACCCAGATCGGTTATGTACAAAACAAGCACCCTACCTGCTGTGCTATTGATCCAGCCCCAGAAATAATTAATTTCTGAACACAAAGCCAAAAATAGTCCCTGAGTACTGCTGGGGTGCCTTCCCCCAATGAAAAGTCTTTGGGATAAAACATCCTATGAGATGAGTAAACATCTAAAGTTCAACTACCTTCCTTTTGTGGTTGATCTTAAGTCTTTATTTTAAATTTAATATGGGCTTTATGTTTGTTTGACTTTGATTTAGTTTTGGGGCCACATCAGGTAGTACTCATGGCTTATTTCTGACTCTGCACTCAGGGGTCACTCCTGATGAAACTTGGACAACATTTGGAATGCCTTCCTGGGGGGGGGGGGTCAGGAATCAAACCTGGGTTGAACATATGCAATACTAATTTCTAACCCGCTATCTACCTCTCCTGCCTCCTATGTGTTTTATAAAATAGTTTATCATTAGTCATCACAATAGGATTATGACATTTATCTTTCCAGACCCTGTATACTATATGTTGACAATTCTTTCCACAATCTAGATTTCAGAGACTTCTTGAATGCAGTTCATTTCCCCAGACTTCTTTCCTGCATGTAGGATCGAATTGTTTACCTTCATATTGGTTATTCTTTCTTTTCTTTTTTTTTTTTTTTTTTTTTTTTGGTTTTTGGGCCACACCCAGTGACGCTCAGGGGTTACTCCTGGCTATGCGCTCAGAAGTCGCTCCTGGCTTGGGGGACCATATGGGAAACCAGGGGATCAAAACGCGGTCCATCCTAGGCTAGTGCAGGCAAGGCAGGCACCTTACCTCCAGCGCCACCGCCTGGTCCCCTGGTTATACTTTCTTAAGGCAGCATGTGAACCAATCAAACAGAACCTATTCT